>BQNB010002312.1:11457-126420 GCA_026074375.1 Tanacetum coccineum
CTCAATTCTTGGCTGAAACTTGTACATCCTTTTACCCATTCTAGTGAAACCCGAAAGATAATTGCACGGGCGATGTTCATGGCAAATCATTAGTACGTGCATATGTATATAACTAAAGAGGTGCAGCTTAATCATTAGTACGTGCAACTTATCTTTTTGGTTTGACCACAATGGGTAAAAGGAAGTACAAGTTTCAACAAGAATTGAGGCTTCGAATAGCTACAAGCCAGCTAACCCATGTCAGCGTCGACGCCCACCGCCACAAAGACAACCACCACCGCCGAGACCAACATCACCGCTAACACTTCAAAAAGACCTACCATTTGATGTTGCCAACGCTACCTGGTTGAAGATGAATATCACATCACTCCTCAAGTCAAAGACTATGCAAATCATGGGAGGGCCTTATTTCAGACGGGCTTTTCGGTAATGAGTACCTGTCACCCTCAACTCGGATCCTTAGAGTTGCAGAAGATTATAAAAACATACCAGAAAGTGATGATGAGGCTCCTAGAATCGAGAACTATAAAAAACATGGAATGGATCGAGATAGATCATCATAAGCTCCATGATCACGTGACTCTTTTGGAGATGGACGAGGTGACTACTTAAATCTTATCCGAACCCTATCTAGTCGGTAAATGGTCTGGTATTGTTTGTCAAGGAAAAGAGTGTTGTACTTTTTATTTGTAACCCACTTACAAAATAAGTCATGACTTTTCCTGAACCTCCACGACCACCATCACTGCGAAGTTCAATATTCAATTGTGACTGCCCGAATGGTTTTGGGTTTGGCTTTTAGAGTTTTACTCATTCGTGGGCCACAAGCAATAGTCTATACACTTGGATCATGGTAATGGGTTATTAATACTTAAAATATGCGTTGTACGTTTCATCAATCATTCGGGATCCCGTTACCATTGGTTGATTATGGCGATTGAGATGGAGAGTGGGTATAAAGAAGTTGAGGCTGAGAATGCCAATGATGGGGACGAGGTCGAGGCTGAGGTTCGGGTCCTAAAAGTTTGTCGTTTTGATTTTGGTAATCAAACATTTGAATAAATGGAGTGCCTTGGTGTGAATCCACGATGATGGTGAACCAGTTTTGGGAGTTTGGAACAACCACTTGGCTCTTTGTTTTTCCACGCCTAGTCGTGATGATGCAACTCATCCTCAGTTTGCATAAGGAATGAAGTCGATGATATTTGGAGCTTGGCTATTCGTGTTCGTGCAGGGCGTGAGGTGAGTATAGAATTACTAGCTAATGGAGAGCATGTTAGGATCGGTTCTAGAGCTAATCTTGTGAGGGATGCAATTATGGTTAAAATTCGTACCAACGGACCATTTTGACTCACTAATATGAGGGAAATTTCTTTGTAGTTTTCATTGCACTGTTTGTACTTATAGAGAATTAATCCACCTACGAGTTTTGATTTCATTTGCTGTTTAAGGTCAGAAACAGTTACACAGCTTGCCTTTAAAATATAATGTTTAAAGAATATTTATTGTTTTGAATGTCAGTTCGGTGATACTAATATCATATATGTGATAAAAAGGTAATGTTAAGGATTTTTGGTGTTGGTCATTAAATAGGATTAAACAGTACTAAATAGTTATCATTTTGTGATTCTATTATAAGTCCATTCCATGGTCGTACCAAACAGGAGAATGAAGCATCTAAAATATTATTCCTTATTAGTACCAAACAATGGAATCTTTACATATCTTTTCTTAGCCTATTCCCTTTCTATGTTATTCGATTCTCTCCTCCATTCTCATTCTTCATGATTCAATCGTACCAAACATCCCTTTAAGAAAGAAAAGTACAACCAATGTGATGGGAAGAGACGACTCAAAAAGTAAATTCAAATACTGATCAAAGAAGTCTTTTGTACGAAGAGTATATGTAATCAACACCTCTTTAGCAAACAAATAATGGATACCACTACTTGATATTTAACTATCATGAATCATTTTCATAGATAGCATTAAAATCCAATGAGGCTCAAACATGCTCGAAAATATTGAGTAATAGCTTACGCTACAATCTTGATGAGTTGCTGCTCTATACGTTCATCATATATTCAAATTTCTTTCGTCTTTTAAGGTAAAAAATATATTCCGTTTGTACTTATGATGAAGTTTACTCTTTTGTTATATACTTACGATGAAGTTACTCTTTTGTTATATACTGAAGATTTGAATAATTCACATCACTATCGAAGTTAGATGGTGTGCTTGACTTCAAAAGTTAGTAAATTGAACGTAAAAGGAGTGGTGACGCCTTAATACATTGCTTGTATTTATCTCCTTGTTATGAGCATCAACGTGAAAGTATGATCTTTGTTTTTATATCCATATATTAATTGTACATGAGAACCAAGTGTGCGAGGGTGGAACTTGTTCGCCTGTCGCCTAGGTATGTATTCAGGTATAGAAACGAGATGCTTTTGTGTACGGGCAATTTGTTCTGGGATTGAAGACCTATGTTTCAGTATGAAGTTGCGTTTCCCCTATTATCGAGTTATGGGTTTTGGTTTGTGACTATATATTACTGATGCGTTGGTCAACAACCAACAAAAGTTCTCGTTTAGTTCTTCACTACTCCTACAGGAAAAAGTCACTTTCTGTCTAGAGGGAATAATTTGATTCTCAATCCAGAATGTCTCTATATTTTTTTATGAGCGTCTCTCTTATTATGATTTTTGGTTTCTCAATGGATTTAGTTTATTTAGAGTCGCTCCGATGCTTCTTCGGCCAAATACGATATACATGCGCAAGCTGTGCGAAAAACCGCTTCTTTTTCCGGTTTTGAAACAACTTGGGCGAAATAGGTTCTACCGGGAAACCATGGATTTTTTAGTTTTCGCCATTGGTTACTGGTTGAGCCTCTGAATGGAATGAGATAAGTTCTCGGGAGCATCTTTCTCTCTCACTTACTCGTACAGGCTTTCCCTTTGTTAGAAGACTTCGTTTCGAATGGAAATTTGAGAGTTGATTCTCGATCTACGAGTCAATTAATTGAATAAGTAATTCTAACTGAACACAGAATTACAAATTTCAGAATTGCAATTGAATTTAGCTCAATTGATTTGTTTCTTATTATTATGAAATGGAATTGTACAGAGATAGTTGGGAAAAATAGAACTAATAGACTGATTTCAACATGAGTAATGAATGCGTAATTAATATGATGAAATTATGAAAGAAATGAAGAGTAATTGCTTTTCCCGACCCAATTGAGTTTGACTTTTCTGAGTATGACTTTTTTGTTGACCTCTATTGAATTCCTTATGTTAGCTCATTATCAATTTTGAAAATATGTGATCCTGTAGTTCATCAAATAAGCTCTTTCATAATGGGAATGAGAAAACTTGTCTGTAATAGTCTGAGCACATCAGCCCTATATAGTCTATCCTATTCTCAAAGTCCCTTCTTTCTTTTTAACCATACTATGGTGAAGAATAACAAAGGACTATTGACGTAGGCCTTATAACATCACTTTTTATTATTTCTTTCACCATGACCTCAATAGCATCGTTCATGTGTAGGAGGATGTCTATAATGTCTAATGGAAATTGGTTATGTATCCATTTCTCTTAAGTATAATTTTGTGATCAAAATTCCTCCTCTAGGAGACAGTGCAAGTAGAGAACAAAAAGACATATTCAGAAATTCAAAACAGGACAAGACATTTGCAATAGGAATATGAATACTTTCTGTGGTAGCAGCAGAGATCATGTTCAAAGATGTAGAAGGATATACACACAAAACCATGGATGACAAATGAGCATTATGCTTTGGTAATTGTGTCCCTTCAATCTATTGCAAAGCTGGTTTCTTAGTTCCCCTCAAAGCTACCTTCCTACCTCTATACTTGAATTCCATTCTCGATTCCTGAAAGTTAAATTGAATGTTGCCAGTGTAGACAACCATTCAACTCCTAACACCATGTCACAACCACCCAAAGGCAACAACATCACATCAATGACAAATTCCTCCCCATGTATTTACAAATTCTTCCCCATGTATCTCCCACTTGAACTTCTTGCACATGTACTTTGATGTGGGGTCTCGTAAAGATTTCTACAAGAAGTTTTACAACTTCTTAGGCAGTGTACCTAATCGTTGCAGTGTAGTATAGGCAAGACTCGGGGGTTGTTATCGTTCTCTAGGGGAATAGGCTGGGAAATCTCGAACAAAGCTTAACCGAGATCTACAGGATTAAAAAGAGATTATTTGTGTATTTTTATATTTTATAGAAAGCAGATAAAATCAATGGTTTGAGAGGTTGGTTTATTTAACTAATTAATTAAACTAAATATAATATATTATATTGGTGATAACTTTATGATAAAATAATGTATTTACTTAATCATGCATTACACAAAAACAGAATATGCTTCACCTAATCCTGTAGCTTATTGGTCAACACTCCGTGATGATCTGTGTAAGTATTTCTTAAGTCATGAACGAATTACACGAACCCGCCGTCTATTTAATATTTCGTTAAGGCAACGCACAAGTAATGTAGTATGAAGACTATTACAAGGCCCCTAAGAGTATATTAAATGCAATTGAAATATCTTAAAAGGGATTAACCATATTAAAGGTAAGGTAGTATGAAGACTGTTATCGATGATATCCTTTCTACACTTCTCGCGTTTCCCTAGACGTCTATGCCAATTTAATATCTTATGGCTAGTTTTCTAAAGCCTAACGCGCACGTTCATCACAAGAAGCAACAGTAAAAGGATCTACAATCCAACTTTCATGCAATTATAAAGCAAAATACAAAGAGGAATAATCCTAAACATGTTATAGTAAAGCAATAGCATAGATTTCAATCAAACAACACATAGAGATATTGAAATGATTAAAGCTAAATAATCTTCCTGACTAAAACTGGGATTAAGGTGAGGTTACAAAAGAGTTTGCGGGCCCCCCCACCCCCCCCCCCCCCCCCCCCCACAAACATCCCCTGGGGGGGGGGGGGTTTAACCCCCCTAAAGTCGGCCTAAAAAGCTGACAATGCATACACTAACACAATACTTAGGGTTCGACCCCTACCAAAAGTTATACAAATTACACATATTAAAACCTAAATTAGTTTTAATAATAAGAGAGTAATCGTCGCGACGATGACCAATTATAGTCGCGACGGTCCGCACCAATTGGAATCTTCAGACTGAATTGAGTCGGTTTACGTCCTTGACGCCGCACAAGATAGATCGCGAGCGCCTCTCCAACACTCTGTTAGCACGATTCTCAAGAAATTTAGTGTATGCTCCGTAGTCCTTGTCTGTTTCTTTATCCAAATAACCCAGATTCACGTGAATTCCTCCAAATTCTCCAAGTGCTAAAAACCTGAAACCAATGATAAAGCACATAATCTGGGCAATGATTTCAATAATTATAAAGGGTTAAATACCCTAAATATATGTATTAAGAAATGACACCTATCATCAAATACCCCTACACTTGGAATTTTGCTGTCCACAAGCAAATGGGATTTTCAACTACCTAAGACAATAGCATTTGAGATCATTTAAACCCAACTGTTTAAAAAGCATTTTTACAATACAACCTCTAGACAATGTAATTAAAAGCACAGAATGTATAAACTAGCACATCACATAAGCGTTTGGGATTCTCTCTTTCTCTTGGGTATATAATAAATTATAACAACCATGAGAAATGGAAAATTAACACTCATTACCTGTCATATGCATATAAATTACCATAGGCATTGTAAAGTACAACTCCACAGCTAGCGCAAGCATTAATCATTACTATTAAAGAGGTCTTTTAAAGGGTTGTGGGGTGTAGTTTTCAAGATACCTTAAACGAAACAGAAACGATGAGAATACAATTTGTGGATAGACTTTTGGGTTGAATTTTATGGTGAAAGGGTAAGCTAATTATTTATAACAAATAACACGAAGGTTGGTTGCTAAGGCCAAAGACTCAAACAAAGTTCTACAAACTCTACAAAACCTACAACCAACCCTCTGTTTTTACTTTTCTTGACTCTATGACAAACATGAGCAAATAGCATCCCATACATTTTCTTTTTCACTTATATATATATATATAATATATATAAAAACATATCTAAAAAAATAATATAAATATATATTATATATATATAATTATATATAATAAATTTAATATAATAGAGAAAGAGAGAGAAGAGAGAGTTTGATTTCAAATAAAAAGTATTTTGGATAAAAACAAGATAGAAAGTTAAGAAATTCATTTATGTGTCATTATGATATGTTCATTAATTCAAGTGAAAAATGTGCAATGGTGTGCAGTTACAAGAAATTAAGTGCAAAGTGTTTCAACATTATTGTTAGCTAAAAAATTCAAGTGTGATCAATAATAGCGTATAAATAGTGTGTCAACAACGCTACTGTGTCAGTTACCAGTCGTTATGTGGTCAAATATTTAATAAACACTCAAATTAATCTCATAAATATACCTCACATCCATGACTAGAAGATCTTTACTATATTTTTTTACTATTTGTAACTTTCACAATAAACTCACCCTATAATATATTATGATATATAATATATTATATATATATATTTATATATATATAATATAAAAATTATAGTATATATAAATAATATAGAACTCTTTGCACTGCCATTGCTTGAACATATAATACATCATGGGGGTTTATAGATACACCCCTACACTTGAACTTTTACATACTCGATAATTACAATCTAACTAATGACCCGAATTGAGGTGGATCAACATAACATGGAGCTTATTGAGCTCTATTGAGGGTAATAAATTACTTCTTCCCCAATTCTTCATAAGATGAATACTACCATGAATCCCAATCGTCCCAAAACTGTATTTACAAGGATAAGGACTTAGCAACCGTGTACTCAATAATTAACTTGGGTTAAAACAATAATGTACTAAACGTAAGTACATACAGGGTAGGCTAAGGCGATTTGGGTGTAACGATTGGTTGAAGGGTTAACAATGCTCTTCATTAATAGTCCGGCTTAACCAGAAAATTACGAGAATCGTGAAAAATGATAGACTTGAAAGGTTGTACTAGGGGTATCCTACACTAAAAATGAGCGCATGGCAAGGGTGTGGGATAGTTACATGGTCGGTGTGACCATCATAACAATTACAGGTTTAAAACATGGGTTAATCTTAGTGTCTCTTTTCTAGCAAATCCTAATACTCACTATGCGGTCTCGGGATGCATCACAAAAAAAGTTCTAGAATTTAATATACTATCGGTACACTCATATAATTTAATACCGATACCAATGTTCCAGAAAAGGCGACAAAGACCATACGTACACATCCGTAATGACGGAATATACACATATGACTGCATTCGAACCTTAACTCGAACAAGCTAAATGTATAAACTATATTGGGTATCGAAAATAGATACCAGAATTCCTATAGATCTAAAGGCGAACCTCACATTTTTTGGGTGGAATTCTAAGGGTTTTTGTGCTAGTCCTATAAATTCCTATCCATGAGACGCTATTAATATTCGGTTTTCGTCGGTATGTGTCATAAAAAAATTTAAATTTGGGTTAAAATTACCTTTTATGCTATGTTTCGATATATTACCCATCATTTTAAGGAATAAGCAAATGACAAATGAAGGAATAGTTTTTAAGGCTTATTCCCCCTACACTTAAGTTGAACATTGTCCTCAATGTTTTATAGATGTACCCGTATGAACGAATAAAGGGAAAAGAAAACAAGTAAAAAAACTAGTACTCCCCTGGTTTGCTCAATAACAGAGAAGAAACATGCGATAACTGGTTAAATCGTCCTTCAAGAATCATCCAATGAAACTTCCTAAGAACTTTCAAGCTTCTTCTCATCAAATATAACCTATAATCAAAGACAAAGACAACTACACCAAGCATAAAATCGGCGGGATAGATATATACAACGAGAGTTTAGGGTTTTGACTCTATGAAAGCAGTAAAGATAGGATGAGAGTAATGATGTAATCGTAGGTTTATGCAGGTTTATAAAAGAACTACAAATTTTAAATGTTGTGCAAACTATTTTTTGAAAATACTTGAAAATTTTCAAATTTTCCTGTAGCTGGGCTCATGACGCCGTTAGGATAAATCCTGACGCCGTCTCCAGCCTCTGAGCAAAATTTTCTTTTCGTTTTCTTTGAAAAACTTCCTGCACGCGATTATATAAGTTATTTCCTGTACGAATTGGTGCATGAAACATGGGATTAGTCAATACAATCATATGACTCGAAACTGACGCGAATTAATCTAAACAATTTATTAATTATGCTTGAATTGGTTTTTAAAAACCGGATATTTCCCCTACACTTATTTTGTTGCAAAATACCTTTGATTGAAATTAAAACGAGGTTAAAGACAAAGCAAAGCATGATTACATAAATGATGAATTCAAACATAAAAGAACAAATGAGAAGAATTAAAACACACGACACTCCTAATATGCGGGAAAAATAAACATTGGATTGCCTCCCAAGAAGCGCTTTTCTTTATTTATGAGTCTTGTAGCTAGACTCGAAGTCATAAGTCCTTACGTGACTTCTCCTTCATCTGCAATTCATCTTCTACTTTGACAAGAGCGGGACGCTTATTTTTGAAGTTTTTGCTCCTCCATTGGTCGAACTTCATCTCCTTTTCCTGGTGAAGTTTTATCTTTTCCTCCCATTCCAAGACTAGCCTATTCACAGTTATAGTGAGGGCTATAGGCTCTATATCATTCTTAATCCCTTTTTCGAACTTACAAAAGGATTCAGGTATCCTATGGAAGCTTATCTTACTATTTTTAGATCTTAGAGTTATGGTGCCCTTATCGAACTTAATCACGGCCTTAGCCGTTGTCAGGAATGGTATTCCTAAGATGAAGGGCCTCTTTTCATCTTCCTTTATGTCTAAAATCACGAAGTCTACGGGGTACACATAACCAACAGCATCAACTAATACGTCATCTGCTATTCCTAAAGGGTAGATATACGAATGGCTAGCTAGGGAAAGTCTAATGTCTGTCTGAGCAGGCTTTTCGTCGGTTAGTTTTATGTAGGTGGAGAGAGGCATGACATTCACGTCGGATCCTTGGTCTACTAGGGCGTTCATGCGTTTCAGGCCTCCTATGTTACAGGGTATTTCAAAGTTTCCTCCAATGTCCTCCTTCTTTGTTATCTTTTTCTTGAGGATTGCTTCATAAACAGGCCCCCTAGGTGACAAATTATAGGTCTTACCTTTCATTTTTCCTACCCGGACTCCTGACAGGGAGTCATTGAACAAGTTGAGAGCTGGGTGCCTCCACTGCTTCTTCTTTCTCAGCTCTCTTGATTGACTCGCATTTGGTCCTATTTTCAGCTCCATTCTCTGTCTCGGCTTCCTTTACTGGCATCTCCGTATCTGACCCGTTAGTTTTTTAATGCCGTCGCCGGTAGCTACGTCATTTTTGTCACTCTTTTCTTCCTCTCCTCTGGTGAGAGAGGTATAATTTACGTTTTTGGTGACGGGGGATTTAGCCTCTTCTCTGATCAACACTTTTTCAGGAGTCCTGCTAGTTGTGAGTTCTTTAAGAAGCCCGAACATTTCAGCCATCCTACCATTGATCTCCTCTCGTTGTTTGAAAAGGGCATTCTTAAATCTTTCCATCCTTTCGGTGTGTGATGCCATGTAGTCCCGTACTCGAGCCTCGAAAGTGGTACCTAACGCCTAGGGCTGAGGGTTTGGACTGGTACGTTCATGAACAGTGAATGGGGTCTAATTTGGTGGCTCATTTTGGTTTTGCGGGCGAGGGTTTGAATAAACTGCTTCAGCATAAGCTTGAGGGACGTGCGTTGAGCTAGGTCTAGGTGTCGGTTGCGACCCCTTTAGTAAGAAATTAATATGGTCTTCGAGCTCAAGAAGTCTTCGGTCAGGTGTTTTTGAGGTGCTTTGGGGTATAGAAACGACCTTGACCGGTTTGACGAAGTTCTTTGAGTCATTCCAGCCCTCATGGTCGTAGAGGGCGAGGTTCTCAATGATTTCCCAAGATTCGTCTGCATTCTTATCGCGGAGTTTGCCGCCGGCAGCGCGGTCAATCTCGCACTTAAGATGAAAGGAGACATGATCATAAAAAATTTGAATTTGAAGCCAACGATCGATGCCATGATAAGAGACTTTTTTTGTAGTAAGTCCTTGAAACGAGTCCATGCTTCTGAGAGAGATTCTCCATGATGTTGGAACATCAGGATATCGTTACGGAGTTTTGCAGTCCTTTTTTATGGAAAGAATTGAGCAAGGAAACGAGTAGTAAGATCCTCCCATGTGGTGATGGATCATGCTGGAAGACGTTCAAGCCAATTGCTAGCTTGATCGCGAAGGGAAAATTAAAATAAACGCATGCGTGTTCTTTCCCTATTTGCACCATCAAGGTCAAGTAGGTCCACAAGTTTTAAGAAATCCTTGAGGTGTTGGTTTGGATCCTCGGACCGAAGTCCGTGGAATGAGCATTCGTTTTGCACCAACCGGATGGTGTCGGATCGAAGAGGTACCACATTGTTCCCTACGGGGAGCTCAATGGTATTCCTGTAGCCCTCGTAGCTATGTTTGGAGTAATCTCCAAGAGTACGGATAGGATTTTCGTCTCCCATGGTGGTTGACGAAAATGGATTACGAAATAAATAACACAAAAAAAGATAGACTACAAGAAAGCTAATATACGGAAATAAAATTCTCACTTGAAAGGATTCAAGCGAGTAAAAAAAAAAAAAAAAAAAAAAAAAAAAAAAAAAAAAAAAATAAAAGAAAAAAATAAAAGAAAAAAAAAAAAAAAAAAAAAAAAAAAAAAAAAAAAAAAAGTAGAACTAAGCTAAACTAAGTTCGAAACCTAACTATTCCCGGGCAGTGGCACCAAAAACTTGATGCGGTTGTCGTTAGACTTCAACAAGAAGTTTTACAACTCCCTAGGCAGTGTACCTAATCGTTGCAGTGTAGTATAGGCAAGACTCGGGGGTTATTATCGTTCTCTAGGGGAATAGGTTGGGAAGGCTCGAACAGAGCTTAACCGAGATTTACGGGATTGAAAGAAGATTATTTTTGTATTTTTATATTTTATAGAAAGCAGATAAAATCAATGGTTTGAGAAGTTGGTTTGTTTAACTAATTAATTAAACTAAATATAATCTATTCTACTGGTGATAACTTTATGATAAAATAAAGTATTTACTTAATCATGCATTACTCATTAGATTGCTTCTCCTAATCCTGTTGCCTTGTCACACTCGTGAATCGTGATGATCTGTGTAAGTATTTCTTAAGTCATGAACGAATTACACTAACCCGCCGTTTATTTAATACTCCGTTAAGGCAACGCACAAGTAAGGTAGTATGAAGACTGTTACAAGGCCCCTAAGAGTATATTAAATGAAATTGAAATATCTTAAGATGGATCAACCATATTAAGGGTAAGGTAGTATAAAGACTGTTATCGATGGTATCCTTTCTACACTTCTCGCGTTTCCCTAGACGTCTATGTCAATTTAATATCTTATGGCTAGTTTTCTAAATCTTAACGCGCACATTCATCACAAAAAACAACAGTAAAAGGATCTACAATCCAACTTTTATGCAATCATAAGCAAATACAAAGGAGGGTTTAGCCTAACATGTTATAGATAAAGCAAGAGCATAGATCAATCAAACAACACATAGACATATTGAATGATTAAAGATAAATAATCTTACTTGTATAAAACATGGATTAAGGTCAGTTACAATAGGGTTTTGAGGCCTTAAAGTCGGCCTAAAAGTTGACACAATACTTAGGGTTTGGCTCCCAAAAGTTATACAAAGTTACACACTTAAAACCCTAAATTCGGTTTAATATATATAGAGAAATCGTCGCGACGGCGTCTAGTTATAGTCGCGACGCCGTCACCAATGGAATCTTCTAGATCTGATCTGAGTCGGTTACGTCCTGACGCCGTCGTCAATTTTCTGACGCCGTCACTAGATAGATCGCGACGGCGTCGCTTTATGCTTGTGACGCCGTCTCTACACTTTGTGAGCACAATTCTTCAAGAGATTTGGTTTTAGGTCCGTAGTCTTGTCCGTTTCTTCTCCAAATGAGCCCAAGTCACGTGTATTTCCTCCAAATGCCATTCAAATGCTAAAAACCTGAAAATCAACGATTAAGCACATAATATGGGCATATTTGCATGATTTAAGGGATTAAATGACCCCAAAATAGTGTATAAAATGACACCTCATCATACTTGTTAACTTTGCACCACCAACAATATCCATTTGCATAGGATAAGTGTTACTCAATTGACAACCTAACTTCTTAGCCTTAGTCAATATCTAAAAAATGTGCAAGCTCTGCTTCCCTACATGGCCATTAACTCTCATAGTTTGAAAGGTTTTCGTACCATTCAGATCATGTAAAGAAATTTGTGGTGTATACTTAATAATTTCCCCTGTAACTTTCTCACTAATTTCTTCTTCACCAGATGTAAGTGCACTATCCTCATAACATGTATTATACACATCTGCCACCACTTCCAAATTGAATAGTGTCCTGGTGTGTACTTTTGATCACGGTAAAAACAGAGAATTTAGCTCTTCTTTTTTGAAATTCCTTTTGTGTCAATTGTCTTTTGGGATAAGGTGTGTTAAAACTACTTTTGGTAGCTAAAGTGGTGTTTGGAACTGGCAGTTGCTTAACCACATTGTTGTTTTGAGGATTATGTGTTTGCTGATTAGTTATGAACCTAGGAGTGGGTAACAAATGTGACTTATAATTTTGGTTGTTCACCTTATTAGCAACTTCTTGGATTTTGGACAACTGATACATTTCAGCCAAAGTCTTTGGTTTAAACATCATAACTGCTAATTTCACATCAATTTGCAACCCATCAATGTGAAAGCTTATCTGCTGATCTATAGGCAAGTCTACTCTACTAATCAGCTTATCACAACCACCCAAAGGCAACAACATCACATCAATGACAAATTCCTCCCCATGTATCTGCCACTTAAACTTCTTGCACATGTACTTACTTGTTAACTTTGCACCACCAACAATATCTACTTGCATAGGACAAGTGTTACTCAATTGACAACCTAACTTCTTAGCCTTAGTCAATATCTAAAAAATGTGCAAGTTCTGTTTCCCTACATGGCCAGTAACTCTCATGGTTTGAAAGGATTCAACACCATTCAGAGCATGTAAATAAATTTGTGGTGTATACTCAATAACTTCCCCTGTGACTTTCTCACTGATTTCTTCTTCACCAGATGTAAGTGCACTATCCTCATAACATGTATTATACACATCTGCCACCACTTCCAAATTGAATACTTGACCCCTACATGGGTGTCTTGGTGTGTACTTTTGATCACGGTAAAAACAGAGAATTTAGCTCTTCTTTCTTGAAATTCCTTTTGTGTCAATTGTCTTTTGGGATAAAGTGTGTTAAAACTAATTTTGGTAGCTAAAGTGGTGTTTGGAACAGGCAGTTGCTTAACCACATTGTTGTTTTAAGGATTATGTGTTTGCTGATTAGTTATGAACCTAGGAGTGGGTAACAAAGGTGACTTATAATTTTTCTTGTTCACCTTATTAGCAACTTCTTGGATTTTGGACAACTGATACATTTCAGCCAAAGTCTTTGGTCTAAACATCATAACTGCTAATTTCACATCAATTTGCAATACATTAATGTGAAAGCTTATCTGCTGATCTACAAGCAAGTCTACTTTACTAATCAGCTTATCAAAAGCATTTTGATACTCCTCTATAGTGCCTACATACCTTACCTTCTTCATTTTAGCCATTGTATCATTATAAGCATTACCAAATCTCTGTAAAATAACCTCTTTATACAGATTCCAACTAACATTTCCACCCATTGCCTTAATGAACTACTTGTGCCACATACTAGCAATATCAAAAAGATGAATAGAAGCAAGTTGTACCATATGAGGATCTGAAACATTATCAATCACAAAGAATTGTTCACATTTATACAACCATCCCCTCACATCATCTCTTCCAAACTTTGGGTCTTGTAGTTACCATACTTTTATTACCAGCACCACTTAATGCATTGTTGATAACTGTGGTTAATTCAACTCTAACCCTTTCCATAGCTGAATCCATTTGACCAGACATCCAATTCTTGATGTGATCCTCCACAAGAGGTTCAACAACAGTGTTTCTTGTTCCCACCATTGTGTGATTACAATTATTGTTTCTAGAAAGAATTCAGTTACACTGGAACAGAGGAATCCACCATACAATACCTTAACTAAACGTTTTTGTGAAATGGAAACGAAATTTTTACCAATGACGTGTTTTGGATTGGACAGATGGTCTAGAATGACCGGAATTAATGTGTGTATGGTGGTTGATCAAAGATCAAGAGTATTAAGTGGTGTAACAGAATAACAGTTTTCTAACAGAATTGTAACATAACTCAACCATTAATGGTAGAGAAGGTAACTAGGACAGGGCTATAGATACCAATTGACAGACACTTATAGGAGTCAATTACTCGAATAAGGAATTTAACTAAACAAGACTACAAATAACAAGAATTGCAATCGAATGTACCCAAATGGTTTGTTATTGATTATGAATAGCATTGTTACAGAGAGAAAGTTGGAAAACATTGAACTAATAGATTGATTACAAAATGAGTAATGAACGCGTATTTATACAATGAAATTATGAAGGATAGAAGAAATGAAGAGTAACTACTTTTCTCGCCCAATCTTGAGTTTGACTTCTTTTGTTGATTTTATTTGACTTTTTATTTTAGCTCATATCAATTACATCTAGCATTCCACACAAACAACATGCTTTATGCAGTGTATCAATTGTTAGCTTGTATATGGTGGAAAGAATGAGATTTTATTTTTATATAAGGGTTCGGGTGATGTTGTCTTTTTTTAAACGATAACTTTTTCGGGTTATATTAATTAATCCGTGCAGAGTAAAAGTTTTATCCCAACGAATATAAGATGCTCAGCTCCGCACAACATAGGGCATCTATCATTCGAGTAACAAGTAGGGTTGAATTAGTTGAAAAACCCGCTCCCTCGGGAGACAGAAGTCCTCTACCTTCAGGTAGTAAGGTTGTCTACATCTCACCTCCTCCATTATCTTGTGAAAGACGGGATTGAATACCGCTGAATTTGAGTTTATTTTATCATTCGGGTTTTCTTCATTATAAAGACGGATTATTCACAAAATTTTCACTAGTCATATAACTCGCTATAAGTATTATTGTGTTTGACAATAGGTGATCTAAAAGTGAAAGTACTTTTAACTTTGAATTTACTAGATTGATTAAAGAAAAGATGTTGATTGGACCATTGGTGGCACACTCAGAGACCACACGGTGTGCTTGTTGATCAGGCCGTTAGGAAGTATTGACCTCGATTCTTTTTTTCACGTTTGAGAGATGTTAACCATGAATATTTCACACGGAATTACTTTTTTTCAGTTACAGTTTCTACATTCATCATTCACCTATCTTTTGACACTAGACGAATAACTGTGCAAAGCGACGGTGTATAGCGGCAAATAATTATACTTGCAAAATCGTGATTATCGTTCGATCCTTGATGCAAAGCGTGTGTTTTTTTGAAGAAAAAAAAACGTGTGCTTTTTAAAATTAATATAGTGTGTGTTTTTGAAAAGTTGTTAATTTTAAAATTAATCGATTTTCGCCAATGTGGCTCTTATTCCTAGTATTTGTGTAAGTTATTGCTAGGTTGTTTGTGTGATTATGGCCTGTCATTTTCACTAGTTTATCAAGCTTTGTAGCTTGAGGTTAATGTCGTACTTCAGCCACATTTCATTTGTACTTAACTCGTTTTGGTTTATATATATTTACCGGGGTAACATTTTACCAAAAAAAAGGATAAATCTTTTTTTTTAACTGACAAGATTTAAGAAAAAAGGATAAATCTTTTATATACAGTATATATATATATATAGTAGGGATCCAGTGAGAAGTAAATTAAAATAAGAAGTGGTGAGAAGTGACTAAAACCATAAATTTGAGATGCAACGACTTACATTAGATGCATTTTTATTCATATAGATGCACCATTTTGAGTTTCGAAAGTTAATTTGATGTGTAGATGGTGCAAATTGATTGTCATGATTTTGGCACAGGCAGAGGAGCAAAAAATAAGAGAAATCATAAAATGCATCTAATATACGTATATGCATCTAATTAAAAGCTAGAAAACACATTATGATGCGTTATAATGCATCTAAGATTATAGACATGCATCTAATTTAAGTCGGTGCATCTCGGATATGCGGTTATAGTTACTTCTTATCCTTTTTATTTTAAGAAAACTTCTCATTTGATCTTAACTATATATATATATATATATATATATATATATATATATATATATATATATATATATATATATATATATATATACTAGCTAAGTAACCCGCCCGACGGCAGGGTTCGTTTTCAGACTTTTTGTTAGAGAGAAGGTTTGTGTGTGTGAGTTTGGCTTAATATTGCGAGTGTCGAGTTCAGTTGAATGTCCTCATGAACGAGATCAAAACGGTTTTTTAGTAGGTTTGGGTCGGTGTATTTTGGTCCTGTCAATATTAAATGGTTCAGTTAGGACCGGGTCGGTCTGTTTTGGTCCGGTCAATATCGCGTCATTACAGTTTCAAAACCCTCATGTTGTTGTTTTATGTTTTTGATTAGAATTTATTTAGGGAAAAGGTTTTTGTGAGTTTGCATTTACTTGATACTTCGAACCAATCATTATCTCGGAAAATTATCTACTCCCCTCGTTCCATTTCTATTTTTGCTTTCTATTTGTGTCAATTGGCCTTTTTTTCAAAATCACAAATCCCAACACTAATTCTTTAACTACTTACCTGATCGTGTCTATAGGGAGAAAAGAATAAGCAACCTGAACCTGTTTCGACTTGGACACAAAACTACCCCTTATGAGATGAAGCCCTTAACACGGTTATTTGGACAAAAAGTTTATAGGGTCAACCCTACCGGACCTGTTCCGACCTGCATCAAAAACTACCTATTATGACCCAAATGATATAATGAATAAAACTACAATCCTAACCACATACAAAAATCTATCATGGCATTATATCATGTTCGACGTGCATTTGATATAAGGAATATGTATTTTCACCAAATTAATTGCAAGAAAAAACCAAGAAAGAACCCAATTCATCATAAGAGTATGCATCAATCATAGTCAATCTTACCAAGCCCGAGCTTGAACTTGAATGGCATCATTCGATCAAAGCTTGAATCAAATCGAGTTCCGTCAAGTAAACTTCCAACATAGTGAACTGGAAAGTGAAGACACAAATTTGGGCTGAAAATCTAACATAAATTTTCACCAAGACAATGACATTTTTAGTACTACCTCCATCCCATATTAAGTGTCAACTTTGACTTTTTTTGGTCTTTTTCATCAACTTTGATCGTAAATATTTGTGTTTGTGTTATATAATACTTAAAGAAAATTATACTAATGAATAATACATTCAAAACTCTTATCAATTCATATATTTTACATCATCTATCATATAACATAAATATAAATAATGAAGGTCTAAGATGAAGAAAAAAACTTGAAAAAATCAAACTGGACACTTAATGTGAGATGGATGTAGTACTATATAACGTATAAAAAACCTAAAGAAGATGCTGAAACAATTCCCTACACCACACGGAAAGGGAATTTATAGAATGAAAAAACTTGTGCGTCCAAAAATGTACGTGCAGCCTCAAGAGCAACTTCCAAAGCCTTGAACTCAAACGGCAACACTATTTCTAATTGTATATACTATTTCTTCATTTTCTACCAGGCGCATATGGTATGGTCTCGCTTTTAGAAAACCAGGTGTTGACATGTTATGATTTGGCAGAACATAGTGCACAGAGCTCACATGTAAGAACTGTCAATTGAAATTAAGACAAATCAATTGATAATCCATATTGAATTTCAAGGGCATACACCTGTCTGTAGTTTAAAAATTATACAGATAGAACTTACCATGTTGCATTGTTGCTAGGATCAAGATCAGTATCACTTGGAAAATCAAAAGGATTGCGAGATTTCGCATCGACTCCATGTGACTGGTCCATGCTGAAGTGATAAATAAACATAATAAAAATGAGAAAAGATTACACTACCCCACAAAAGATTAAACAGTGTCCTCACAGTTTCTTTTCTAGATATGCAATATCCTGAAATATACAATAACATTAGAGAGAGCAAGACGAAGCAGTAGCCAAACACCCATTTACACAACAACAACGAAACAGTATTTACAGTCATTGTAAGAGTTGCATGGAGATAGTAATTCAAATAAAGAATGAGGTACGCAGGATGTGAGCAGACAACATCTTGAATCATGACTGCATCTTTTGGAATATACTCAACTGCCTTTCAAAATTTAATGAATTTACTTGTGTGACAGTATAAGTAAATTAGAAACACGGGTTTTTTATGACCAAATGCATACCTTCTTAGCAATAGCCCTTTCAATCTTGGAATCAGAATCAGAATCTGAACACCTATTAGTAACACCAAATATTATCCAGCATTTTGTATCTTTGGTTAGAAAATAATACTTTAAAGATCAATATTTTATTACCTGGCCATTTATGTACCATGGGTACCACTCAGTATTAACCGTCAGATTAAGACAGCTAAGTGAAAACCTTGTTGCGGTAACTGGTACAACTGAAACTGTGTCACCACTGTGTTGAAACATAGAGTTAAAATATTTAAAGGTCAAAGCGGGTTATTTTTTAGTACTCAGTGGAAACGGGATGGGTTGGTTGACCCTAAAGCACTTTTTCTTAACAAACTGTGTATATTTAATCAGTTAATGTGATAAGTGTGATTACAAAAAACAATAACATTAGTAATCTTAATCTTAAATTAAACAATTTAGGAAGTTGTATATTAACCCAGAAAACGGGTCATAGTTGCCATCTCTAATACTGTAATTAACCAAAGCATTCGAGTTCAGCAGTTTACCCATACACCAATATTTTATAACCAGCAACGATTAATTCTTTGTAAGTTGGAAGCATCGAAAACTCGGAATCCTTCCAATTTTCCAAAAGTTCATCACTGCAAAAAGATTTAAGAAATAAAATCTTTAACATCCATAACATTTCACTAAAATACCCAATTTCAAAAGTATAACAATACGTGGTCAAATATAACGTAAATTATAGGACATTTTTTATGCTCGAGTCATGACGAATCAAAGCATGGCGCTAAAATTCTTAATGATGGGGCGCAGAATAGTGATGTCGAGTCAGATGATGAATGTAATGTGGATGGTGTTTCCGAGACAATTTTCAGTGATAATGTGGATGAATGTAATGTTGATGGTCATGGTAAGGAGACGGACAAACATCAATCAGAGGATCCGTTTGGTTTTTATGATTTATTGAATAAACTTCCCGCTAAAGGCGTTCGTGATGCGAGTACCTCTTTATCGCATCCTCCTGGTTTTACCCCTAAAACTTCTGTGACGCACGCTAATGTTGGTGAGATTTGTGAAGATGGTCCTACTAATGGAGAAGACATGGTGAATATGCCTAGGGTGGATGCTAAGGTTATGGACCATTCACAGGAGGTCCATGATTCCTCTAATGGAGAATCAGTTTCTTCCTTTTCACATAAAGTTCATAACGGTGGCTCTATTCTTGACATTTTGGATGACATGGTTCGGGTTGGACATTCTATGGGTTATAATTTGGATGGGTGTTTGAAAGATATGGAACGCATTATTGGCTCACAAGGAGATGAAGATGTTCTTAAATGAATATTCTTTCTCTAATTATTCAAGGTCTTTGGCACAAGACGAAAAAGGAGTGGTTAAGGGAGATTAAATTATAAGATAGGATCTAATTTTTTTAGCGTTGCAAGAGGACAAAGATGGATTGTATTTCTCATATGACTGTAAAGTCCCTATGGGGAAATTCGAACTTTGATTTTGTTGCCAGTGACTCATTAGGGAATTCTGGTGGTATTCTTTGTATTTTAGGAGGCGTCTTTCTTCAAGAAAGATGGACGTACTAATTCTGATAAATTTTATAGCTTATTTACGGACATGGGTTACCTCGTAATGTCAAGATTCTTTTTGGTAGCGGTTTACGCTCCTCAACAGCTGTGTAGCAAAAGGGCTCTTTTTGGGATTTTTTTATCTAAATCTTGTACGGTGATGGATCGGCGGGGGAAAAAAGGGGGGCCTATTATAATGGGTGCCTTTGATGACGTTCGGGACTATGGTGAAAGACTTGGTTCGTCTTTCAAATACTTCTAGTGCCGGTGTTTGATCAGTTTATTGTGTTTCTGGTCTTGTGGATGTCCGTTTTTCTTCGAAGGGTAGCGTTTACATGGTCGCATCCCTCAGCCTCCAAAATGAGTAAATTAGATTGCTTTTGTTACGGGAAGGTATTTATCATCGTTTATCCGTCTATTTCAGCTTTGTGTCTTGACCGTCACTTATTCGATCATCGTCCTATTCTTTTGAGGGAAGTTTCGTCTGATTTTGATTCCGGACTCCGTTTTGGTTCTATCATTTTGGTTAAGGATGGAGGGTTTTGATTCGATGGTGGAGCATGCGTGGTTGTCTTTTTCGCATTTTCTGATTCAATGCTATGGTTAGGTTCAAGAAGAAATTAAAGACTTAAGTATATTATTAGTTTATGGGTATTTAAGATAAAAAAGTTTCATCTTCATAACGCAAAGAATTCTCTTACAGAATGATTTGATCCTTATTGATAAGGATTGGAAAGGGGAAACGTTTCTAATGACATCCTTCTTCAATCGGTTGGAAATCATAAACCGAAGTGGGGGGGGGGGGGGGCTGCAAGGATATTATACTTTTGGAGGTTAAGGAACTGTTCAAAAGCTAAAATTAAATGGGCTATCGAAGGAGATGGAGAATTCTAAATTCTTTCATGGTATTATTAATAAGAAAAGGTCTCAGTTGTCGATTCGTGGTGTTTTCGTTGAGGGCACTTGGTGTATGATCCGAGTATTGTGAAGGAGGCATTTAAGAATCACTTTGAAGTTCGATTTCAGCAACCGTGTCATGATCGTCTCAAACTTAATGCTCCTTTTCATAATCGGTTGTCTTCGGATCAGGTGGATGAGCTGGATAGGGCAGTATCGAGGGACGAAATTCGTAGGGCTGTTTGGAACTGTGGCGAGAATAAGTCTCCTGGCCCCGATGGTTATACGTTTGAATTTTTTAGAGTATGGAGTCTTTGTCGGGGCGGATTTTTGCGATCGGGCGACTAATTTTTTTAGTTGTTACGTTTCCAAGGGGTGTTACTAGTCTTTATCGCTTAATTCTAAAGTTATTGACTGCTAAGTTCGTTATTGATTTTCGCTATACAGTTTGATTGGATGCGTTTATAAGGTGATCTCGAAGTCTTAGCTAATGTTTGGCTACTGTTATATCGATTTAGTTTCGAGACTCAATCGCCTTTGGTGCTAATAGAACACAATATTGGACGGTTCCTTTTATCTTAAATGTAGGTTTTAAATTGGGGTTAGCGGAAAAAGGAAGCAAGCTATGTTTTTTAAGGTTGATTTTTGCTAAGGCGTTTGATTCGGTTCGGTGGGATTATCTCTTTGGCTATTCTTCAAGCGTTGGGTTTGGGCTCGAATTGGTGTAGGTGGATTGTTAATTTTTTGTTAATTTTTTAAAATTAAAGATTCCGTGATAATTTTACTTCCTCCATGGCTTCATATTGGTTATTGGTAGCCATAACGTCGAGTTCCCTTTTTGTTGTGGGTTGAAACAAGGTGATCCGTTGGGCCCCTTATCTTTTTCATTCTTATTATGGAGTCGTTACATATCCTCTTTCCTCTCGTGTTGGTGACGATGGGGTGTTTAAAGTTTTCATTGCTTGCTTCGGTTAATATTTTCATCTTTTTTATGCTGACGATGCATGTTATTGGGAGTGTCGAACAGAACTAACATAATATTTGTTTAAGTTCTTAATTGCTTCCTTCTTGCCGTCGGGTCTTAAGATCAAAATTGCTAAGAGCAAGTCTTGGTGTCGGGGTTTTCGAATGTTGTTTTACACGCGGCGTATAGGATCGGGTGTGCTGTTTTTGAACACTCCTTTTCTTATCTTGGTGTGTTGGTTGGGGTATGTATGTCTCGGAAGTCGGCGTGGGTGGCTTGTGAACAAACTCATGCCAGGGTATCTATATGGAAGGTTAAAAACCCTTTCCATATGCGCAGATTGAACATTCTTAATCGTTATTGGGGCATCTCCCTAATTTTTTTATTGTCAATCTTTAAGGTTCCAAAAAGCGGGGGGGGGGCATGTTGATGGGACTATGGAATCTATCGTAGTAAAGTTCTTCAACGTGTTGATTCTTCGGATAGAAAGATTTCGTGGGTAAGCTTGGGACATTGTCTTAGCGGGGGGGGTTTTCCAAACTGATCGGTGGTTTGGTGTCTCGAGTTTTTCGCGTTGGGAATCGTGCTCTTATGTTGATAGTGGGGTGTGGAGCTCATTTCTGGCGATGGCTCTTTATGGTGTAAAAGTGATTAAAGGATGTGTGGCTCAAAGTTTGATCTTTCATGTGACCGATCAACCCTCGTTTTGGTGCTCTATTTTACGTGAAGTAAAATCTTTGAAGATTATGGTTTTGATTTTTCTTCGCATTGTAGAAGCGGAATTGGGGCGGGTCTTGTGACTAGGTTTTTTGGTATGATATATGGTTAGCTGATGCCCCTCATTGTGTTAGTTTCCCCGTTTGTTTTGCTCTCGAATTGGATAAGGAGATTGTGGGGGGCTAATAAAAATGGGAGCTTCTTCGGTCTCAGCTTCTTTGAGTCGGTCCTTGTGTACGTGATGGAGATGAGCTATCAATGGCCGCTGTGGGATGATACTTCTTCGATTATGAACTCGGTGTCCTCTTTCGTTTCTTCCAAAGATTAGGCGGACTTGGGAATTTGTGGGAGATCGAGAGTGTTTATCCCAAGGGGGGGGTTAAAGTCATCAGAAACTTTATTGATGACTTGTTTCTCCCTTCGTCGGATGTTGAAACGAGATGGGTTAAATTCATTCCTATTAAAGTTAATGTTTTTTCTTGGCGTGCTCGTCGTGATAGGTTACCTTACTAGAGTAATCTTAAGCCGTAGAGTGTTTTGTTGGATTCCATCTGTGTCCTATTTGTAATGCTGCTATGGGGATGTTCAGAATGTTTTCTTTCGTGTGAGTGGCTCGGGTTGTTTTGTTCTTCGTAAAATTTGTGTAGGTGGGATTTGAATTGGCAGGAGATTTGTTCTTTCTCGGATTGGGATGCTTGGTTCTTATCCTTTCGGCTTTCTTCCCGTCTCAAGTCTATTATAGAAGGTGTTTTTTATGTTGCTTGGTGGCGGATTTGGAGGCTTCGAAATCAGTTGGTCTTTGACGCTTCCGCACTTACCTAAATCGTTCGACGTTTTTGATGCATTGTTCTTGGTCCTTTTTATGGTGTTCTAGAGATGTCATAGGGCTTTTTTTCTTAGGAGTATTGGTTAAAAAACCCCTTATGTTATTTCTTTGTTAATTGTCTTTCTAGTCCTTGCTAGTTTTTTTTTAATAAGTTGTCAGTTCAAAAAAAAACGCGTACGAGACGGGAAGGAAAAAAAATATAGTGAAATAAATGACGTCGTAAAATGACCTGAAAATATGAAATGTTACACATGGATTCAATGAACTCTTTATTTAACTGATGTGGGATTCAAACTTGTCAAAGTTATCAATGTGATCCACAATTCCACATTACCTCGACTCGATTCTTGACTCCTTTCTTTAACCAATCGAGTCGTTGATATCGGACATTACTCGTTTTTGCGAAGCCAATTTTATATTAAATTTTTATATTAACCGGTCGTTAACTAACGTTCTGCTAACTATCTTTGTTAATTTTTCTAACTTTACAAATCAAATTAATAAAATGGTACTTGCAGTTGGAGTCAACTACGTCTCTTTTACAAACTAATGCTAGTTTTTTTTTTTATTTTGTATAGTAAAGAAAACCTTAAGTAAAATTTCGTATTTTAAATTCTTCCTTTTATTAGTAATTTTTTTAGACCTAGAAAAATAATATAAGCTAATTATTTTCTAATTTGCCTAAAGAATATTAGAAATTCGTTTTTTACTTGATATGTATCAAAAGTCTGAAAATACACATGGGGTTGAGATTTAGGCTGCGTTTAGTTGGAGGAAAACACCATTGTTTTCTACAAAATGTTTTGTGGAAAACAAGAAAAACAGAAATCGCGTTCATTTCGTCGTTTTTCAACAAAATTCTCTACAAAACACAAAATCCTTATTTTATCCTTTTATACATAAAACAAGAAAACAATTTTATTTTGTTTTCCTTTTATGACACTCAAATCTATTTTCCCCTTATTTTCTACGTTTTATACGTTTTTAAAAGTTTTTTGATGTTTGTGTACGCTTACAGACGTTTTTTACGATTTCGACAGTTTTGTTACGTTTTCGTCCGTTTTTTACGTTTTCGTCTGTTTTTTTACGATTTCGTCCGTTTTTTTGCGATTTCGTCCGTTTTTTGCGATTTCGTCCGTTTTTTTGCGATTTCGTCCGTTTTTTTGCGATTTCGTCCGTTTTTTTACGTTTTCGTCCGTTTTTTACGATTTCGTCCGTTTTTTACGATTTCGTCCGTTTTTTTACATTTTCGTCCGTTTTTTACGTTTTCGTCCGTTTTTTTACGATTTCGTCCGTTTTTTTACGATTTCGTCTGTTTTTTACGATTTCGTTCGTTTTTTACGTTTTCGTTCGTTTTTTTACGATTTCATCCGTTATTTTACGATTTCGTCCTTTTTTTACGATTTCGTCCGTTTTTTTACGATTTCGTCCTTTTTTTACGATTTCGTCCGTTTTTTTACGATTTCGTCCGTTTTTTTACGTTTTCGTCCGTTTTTACGATTTCGTCCGTTTTTTACGATTTCGTCCGTTTTTTTACGTTTTTTTACGATTTCGTCCGTTTTTTTACGATTTCGTCTGTTTTTTTACGATTTCGTCATTTTTTACGTTTTCGTCCGTTTTTTATGATTTCGTTTGTTTTTTACGATTTTGTCCGTTTTTTACAGACGAAAACGTAAAAAACTGACGAAAACGTAAAAAACCGGACGAAATCATAAAAAACTAGCGAAAACGTAAAAAAAACTGACGAAATCGTAAAAAAACTGATGAAACGTAAAAAAACTGACGAAACGTAAAAAACTGGACGAAAACGTAAAAAAGGACGAAATCGTAAAAAACGGACGAAATCGTATAAAACATACGAAATCGTAAAAATAAGGACGAAAACGTAAAAATACGGACGAAAACATAAAAAACGAACGAAAACATAAAAAAACAGACGAAAACGGAGAAAACGAACGAAAACGTAAAAATACGAACGAAAAAGTTAAAAACCCATTAAATAAATAAGATTCACCAAGTAGCTCATTTATCCCATTAGGGCATTTCTAGGTACGTAAATGTTATCGATTCCAAAAGACATGTCGAGAATTATTTTTTTTTTTTGGAAATTTTGAAATTTTCCGATTTTGTATTTTGTTTTGAAAGTTTTTCTATTTTTGTAATTTGTTTTCTAGGTTTTATATTATTGTATTTTCTTTTTTCAAAAATATTTATAAATCAAAATAAAGAGAAAAACAAAAAAATATATACAAGTCGAAGTTTCCATCAGCAGTGACAGTTGTTGGTAGAGTTGAAGTAGATGAAGTTGAATCTAGTTGTTGTTGATGTTTATTGGATGCATCAGCAGTAGTAATATCAAAAGTCTTTGAAGCAACTTAATTTTCTTCATTGAAATATTCGTCGAACAAAGGACCGAATAGACTTTCCAACTCTATCATTGACATCGTGACTATCATATCTGTTGTAGGAACTTCTGATGACGTTGTGGTATGAGGCTTGAACTGATTTGTTCAAAAATCATTCTTTGAACATTGATGGTTCGAGGCTGGATTCATTATGTTCCATATGTTATGAGTATGTTTTGGATGTGAGGATTGAACAGTGTTGTTCGAACGTTCCTTCTTATTCATCAGTTTTAAATCCGTTGTAACACTGGTTTATGAGATATTAGTCTTTTTAACAACCACACTCTGAGATTTTCCTTCTTGACAATATATGATGTACCTGCACTAAAATCAATACATTGTTTTTTAACATTGATTGATGTACCCGCACTTAAATCCAGAGGTTGTTTGCATTCATGAATTTTAGAGATATCTACATGGAACCATGTGTTGATTCACTGTCAACCTTGCTTGTGAAAGAAACGAATATATTTCATGTAGGAACCCACCTAAGACCAACAATTTTTTAAATTCTAACCGTGGGTTTCCATCTAAGACAAGATCTAAGAGAAGTTTTCTCATACACAGTGCAAGACTTATTAGGAGAAAACCTATGTCCTATGAAAATTTTCCTTACAACTTTCTGAGTATGTGATGACATCAAAAAAGGTCACTTTTACAGCATCATTTATCCCACGTAAATAACCCATTTTATATAATTATTGCAAAGAATTGTTAGTTAATCGTTTGTATATGAGAATTGCAGTAATTATGGAGTTATGGTGAAAGTTATCTAAAAGGCACGCATTCTGGAGTTTAAACGAAGATATTTGAAGATTACTGTTCTGACAGCCAATACGCCATATCCATCAACGAATATACGGCGTATATGTGCCTACACTTCACTAAAGACCACGAAGGAAACAAGATCCAATATGTCGTATCCAGGAATGACCAACGCCGTATTCAAGCCATATGGAAATAAAATATTCTGAAAGATATCAAACATGGTCCCTACTCCAAGAAATCCCCAATACGCTATATCGAAGACTTTCGATACGCCGTATCGACCTTTTTCCAGACCTTATAAATAGAAAACTCAAAAACGAGTTTTAAGTATGCTAAATCATATTTTTGATACCTAAACGACAAAAGTTGATTTTCAAAGGAAAAGAAGAGCAGAAGAGGTCTTGCAACATGATTAATTCCGTAGGAAACAACTTGTAATCTCCTATACTCTTGTAATCGTTCAGTTTTGGTATCATTCGTTAACTCGGTTAGTTTACCTTGGCTAAATTATTACTCTTGCATTGATTATGACGTTTGAAGGTTAATACCTTAGGGGGTATTTAGCCATTATTATGAAGATTTGAATGTATGGTTTGTTTATATCGATTGCTTAATTTAACGTTGATTACTTGTTTATGTTTATCAATTTATACTTGTTACGTTGCTTTTTGTATGCGATCCTTTCATTCATGGAATCTAGATGAAATGGACCAAGTTAATCTAGATGCCAAGATAGCTCTCCATTTATTGTTTATATAATCTAGGACCATAGGATCAAAATAACGATCCCTTCTTTGCCCTTAGATTGCGAGCTTAGTTGGATCGGCAGGTGAGCCCAGGGATCAACGAGTACGTTCTTAATTAATTGGTAAAGACTTGGTTAGTGGACTACTAGTGTATGAATTGCCATTAAGTAGTAAGTGGGTAAAGTCTCTATGAGTTAGGGTTTAACAAGATCACCATTTCTTTAATATCTAAGATAGATTTTAATTCAGCATAGTAAGGTATGTTTATGCGGACGCGTTTAATTGTGACAAAAGTCTATCGTGTTTAGTTTAAGGAAGACGTACCACCTTAATCTTAAGAATGTATAACCACCCTCGAGTAAGTAATCAATTGGCCTAAATAAACAAACCAACATCCTAATTAGATAATAATGGTTATTTCAGTTTCTTATTTTGGGCTAGACCGCTCTTTTATTTCTGTTAATTTGCTTGTTTGTGTTTTAGTGTCTTAAGTAGATTTTAGTCACCACAAAAAACCGTGCCGTCTCTCAGTCTCAAAACCTCTTATCTATTAGATTCTAGGATTAATAGGTTTAATAGAATAGAATTTAATTAGTTTTAGATAACCAAAATATTAATAAAATTGATAAGATTGGTTCTCGCTCGTAGTGCTCGAACCTACTTACACGAAATACCATCGACCGGTACTCTGCACTTGTTAAAGTGTTATTTTTGGTTAATGTCGAAAAATATAAATTTTAAAACTTGAAATATAAAAATAACACAACACAAAAACGACACAATAAATTTTTTGGCGCGTTTGCAGGCAGTAAAAAATTAATCTTTATTTTTTATTTGATATTTTGGTTTTTTGTATTAGATTAGATCTAACCTTTAGGATTAGTGTAATTTAGATTAGTGTATAAATCTCTATATTTGCTTATATATTTGTGTGTTTAAATATTTGCGTATTATTTAATTGTTTTTCATAATACATTGTTCTGCTCGATAAACCGATACGGCGTATCCACTTCCATTAGATACGGTGTATCTAGCTTTCTATCCAACACAGCGTATTCATTCAAAAAGATTAATACGGCGTATTCAGTTCCATTGAATACGGCGTATTGACTATCTGATACAGTAATAGATCTAGTTTTTCGCATTCAATTTCTGTATATCTGTGTTTTCTTTCACCTGAGCCCATCCTACTGATTGTTTATCCCTTGTTTCAGGTAGTGCATGACAAGAAGTTCAACTAAGGAACTATTTACACCTTGTAAGGATTTGGAACAAGAATTTCGATCATCTAGGAAGCACTTCAAGACACTAAGTCTTGACGAATCAAGATCGCCTGATTTCGATCTATTTTTAGACAAAGAAGAATACTATGAGGAAGAGGCTGCGGAAACAATGGCGGAAACTAGGGAATAATACATGAGCAAAACTCGAGCTAACTATGGATCTGGAATTGCTAGGCCTAAGATCGAGGACAAGGATAGTTTTGAATTGAAAGGCTTATTTCTTAGGGAACTACGTAATAACAACTTTAGCGGTTCGGATCATGAAGATGTGAATGAACATATTCAGAAAGTTCTTGAGATTGTGGATTTATTCCACATCCCTAATATAACCATAGACCAAGTGATGCTTAAAGCCTTCCTTATATCCTTAACTGGAGCCGCAAGTCCTTGGCTAAGAAACAAACTAGCTGGTTCGATTACAACTTGGGAATATCTGGAGATAAAATTTCTAAGCAAATATTGCCCACCTACTCATACTGCAAAGAAAATAGAGGAGATCAACAACTTTCAGCAAGAACCAGATGAAAACCTCTATCAAGCTTGGGAGCGATTTAAAGAACTCTTGATGAAGTGTCCTCAACACTATTTAACTGATATGCAGGAGGTGGTCTTGTTCTATAATGGATTGGATGTTCCAACTAGACAAATTCTTGATTTAAAAGGTGTCATACCATCAAAGACTACTGCTAATGCTAAGGTAGCCATCCAAGAAATGGCTGAATGTTCTTAAAAATGGCATAATGGAACATCAAGGACCAGAAATACTAAAACTTATGTCGGGTTAGCAGCCATACAAGCACAACTCAACAATCTTGGAAGAGAAATTAAGAAAGTAAATGAAAAATTTTATGCTGCTCAAGTAGGATGTGAACAATGTAAAGGTCCCCACTACACCAAAGACTGTCCACTCAAGGAAGACGGGAAAGCAAAGATTACAAGATGGCGAATAGAGATTATGCTTGGTTGATGATCTTAAGAAGCTCAAAAGATCACATACAAGTCAAGAACAAGATACAAGCTAAAGCCTAAAAGTCTAAAGATTGCTACATCAAGATTCACAAGATAAAGAACATGATAACAAGACTACGAGCTAAAGATTAAAGACATTCATAGAATGTAGAGCTTAAGTTTTTATAAATTGGAGTGACTTCCCGTAGGGGGAGATTGTTAGGAATACGAAATTCCTAGGGAAGTGTCGGTCACTCCATAGATATCGATCGTTAGCTTGTTAAGTAATATTTGGAAACTTACATAGTTAGCTTAGGAAAAAGCCCATAGACAAAGCCTATTAGCCCATCCATAGCCGACCATTGTAAGTATATAAACACTTCTCCATGCCTTGGAAAGGTGGTTGGTTGTTCATTATTTCACACACTTAATACATTTCTCTCTTGTTTTACTTTCTCTCTCTAAAATGTTCATCCAACCACTCTCTCTAAAACCACATCTGTTTCCCTCATCATGTTTGTTATTGTATTGTTTCTTCAACGTGTTTTCTTTAACATATTTAGTGAACAAGCATTTAAAGGAGAAAGTCTTTGGTAACCCCGTCATAAAATTTAAGAAGCATTCACTCGTCGGATTCCAAAAAGTGTTCGTGATCAACTTCAACTTAAATGTTGTAACGACTCAACCACTTGGTCCCCAATGTCTCATGGGTCCAATATTGTTAGTCCCGAACATATTTTGCATAGGTTGCATTTGATTCAAATACATATAGGGTGGACATATTTTCCACAGAGAGAAATTTGGTTGTTGTGAATAATTCCACATTGAATGATTATTATTAGGGTAATTTTGTCTACCTTGATCTCTCCTATGTTGTGGTGTTTTAGACCGAGAGTGAGAGTTATTAGTTCTTTTTGGAGGAGTTTTAGATCTCATTTTAGGTTTAGTAAATCCGACTCCGGGTTTTAAGGAAGGTTTATAAAAATGTTTTACTTCGCCGTCGCTTGCAATGGGTATTTTAGTATTGTTTATAAGCATAAATTTTGGTTTTAGATTTGAGTTTAATTCTACTAATTTTTCTTTAGACTCAACCTCTTGTGACTTTACAAAATTTACTTGTTTAGTCTCACTAGTTGATCCTTTGGTAAAATTAAATCCTAGACCGGATTTATTTCCGGATGGTTTTTGAGAACTTATTATTTTCTTAAGCGAGTGACTACTATTATTAAATTTATTTAACTTAGAGATTTCCTTCCCTTTTTTAAAAAGCCTTTTCATTTTCAAACTTGAGGTCTTGACAAATTTTACATTCTTCATTCGCCTCTTTACCTTTTTCTAATTTAGATAGTTTATTTTTTAGTTCGAGTACTTCATTTTCCAACCGATTTTTAATTTGTTTTAGTGATTTATTTTTAGCCATGACTTTTAGACCTACTTTGCATAACCGATTATATTCACTATCCAAGTCTTTTTCATCTAACGATAACTGGTCATCACTAAAGAATTTGGTTTTGGAAAGTATCTCATTAGATGCTTTAGCCAAAGGGGGGGGGGAAAAAAAAACAAAAAATTTTTTTCATCCTTTGTCTTTACTTCTTCATTTCGTCGCCTCACTTCATGATCCTCCAACAGAAGGCTCTTTGATTATAGTTTCTTGACAGTTTTAGAGATTCTCCAATGAGATGATTAGGTTCTCCCCATTTAAAGCATTTCCTTTCACTTTTGCCATTTTTGTCATCTTTATTTCTTTGGGATAACTTTCTTTCATCGTGAGGCTGTCTTACAAATCTTCCTCGTCTTTTGAAGAATTTCTTGAAGTGTCTCACGGCCATGGCGTATTCTTCGTCTTTACTATCGGAGGTCGAACTATCTTCATCGCTAGATTCCTTTTTAGCCTTCAAGGCAAGAGATTTTTTTTGTTCTCTTTTTTCCTTTGACCATTTTGGAATCTTTCATTATTATCACTTCATAACTTTCAAGGTTCCATTACGTTCATCAAGTGATAGTGATGGTAAGTCCTTCGACTCTTCAATAGCCGTAACCTTGCTTTGCCTCATTTAAGATGAAGTGCCACTAAGAAACTTTCCTAACATCATTCTTGCTAGAATAAACCTTAATCAAGTGCTTTTAGCTAGTAATAATAGGTTAAATCTAGCAAAACACTATCTATGATTCTTCTCGGAATCATTAAATTGTTGGATATTGTTGAACAAGAAGATCTATTTTGTTATCTTTGACGTGACTATTACCTTAGTGAGTGATTAATAAAGTATCCTAAATTTCTTTTGCGGTTTGATAGGTGTAAAATACACATATCCATTTATACCTAAAATAACCCAAATAAACCCAAAACAGACCAAAAATGGCAAAAATATGCTTGTATTTGTGTTTTGTGTGTGCAGGTACGGATAAGTCAAAAATCACAAGAAAACAGTCAAAAGCGAGCAAACACGGACACGAGAATCAGAAGAGTTCAAAAAGAAGCCAAAGTCCCAAAGCCTTAGCCAATTTTCATCTTCAAGGGCCAATCTTGCAAATTCCGAAAGTTCTTTATAACTTGAAAGAGAGAAAAGAAAGACAAGGGCCAAATGTGCAATCTTCCCAAAGATAAACAGTTTTAACTGTCGAAGAAAATAAGCGGGAACCACATTTACTATTCATCGTCTTCTTCATTTCACCCCCATGGTAAAACAAGGGGCAAATCAAAATTAAAGGGTGATTAAGTCAATTCAAGAGGTCTACATCACAAACCCAGGGTCAAATCAGTCCTTATCAAAGGATTCATTAAAGAAGAGCCACGTAATCAATGAAAGAAGCACAAATTGTGATGGGTTTTGTGCTAAACTCACTCACAAAACTAACACAAACGTCACATCAAGAGAATGCCACGCTGGCAATCCTCAGGTGCCCACAAAATGATCCAACGTCCCACATCATAGATCAAATGATTGAAGAAATGATTGGCCAGGATTAAAAGTTTGGAGAGCAAGGCTAGAGGTCCTAGAAGCTTCAGCTGGGCACTATAAAAAGACCTCACTTCTCACACACACGATATCTAGTCTTGAATTTTTCTTTTGAATCTAGTTTTTAGTATCCGATTTTAGTTTTCTTTTTAATCTAGTTTTTACATAATTCGTATTTTATTTCTTAAATGTAATTTCCTTTTTCAAGTATTGTAATCAGCTTATTCAATTAATGAAATTCAGTTTTTAATGTTTTAAATTTTGTTTTCTAAGCTCTCTTTTAAGTCATACGCTCTCTTAATAAGCTAAATTTGTCTCAATAAGCTCATATTAAGCTCTTTCAGTCTATAAGCTGAAATAGAGCTGTTTGAATTCAGTATTAATCTTATCTAAACCTTTAACTAGCTTAAACTTACATGGATCTTATTGGATCTAAGCTTTTGGAAGGGGATCTTACCTTGGAAGAGATCCCAAGGACTTATACTCTAGCTTATTCATAAGCTAGAGAGCTTGTAGCTGCCTTTATTGGTTCCTTTTGTTTAGCTAAAGGATCAAGTGAGTTTCTCTTTTCATTCATCTCCAATTTCAGTTTTAAACTGCTTAGTTTTAGTTTAATATTGCTTATTTGCTCATTCTCTTTGCTTATTAGTGTTTAAATGTCTTTTCTAGTACTTATTAGTTATGTGTCTTCATCTGTTTTTGCTTAAGTAGTTATAGATCTTTAGTTATTAAATTCTGTCATAAAAACTCATAAAATCCAAAAATATTAGTTTAAATAGTTTAGATCTTAGATTAAGGCTTATTCAGTTGTTCAATCATGTTTGCTAAGTTTGTTTTAAGCTAGTTTTTATCTGGTATTTAGGATTTGTTCATTAGATTTCTCTTTAAAAGCTTTTCTCAAATCTGTCATAATGGTTAAGTAGTGTTTGGTTTAGTGCACCCTTTATTTTTACACTTTGGGACATACGACCCGGGAATATCTCTTCCGGAATCTTTTTATCATTGATTTGCCTAGTAGTAGTATTTTATATACGTATACTATCTGGCGAACCAATAGGATTAAGTTTATTTCTAGTTATAGCTTATTAAGAATTTAGTTGTCATTTTCTAGCTTATTTCATTGCTAAATTTGTTTTTAAGAGTCAAATTACATTAGCAGTACTTTCACTTGAAAGTACTACTGAAATTTTACACTAGCAGTACTAACCTCAGTTAGTACTGCTGTGTTCTTAGTTTAATTTAGATAGGTAATTTTAGGATTTAGCTTATTAAATTCAGTAGGATTTAAGTTTTAATATAGTTTAATACATTTTAAGTCTTGATTTGCAATTTCTAGCTTATTTCCTTAGTTTAATTTAGCTGTCAAAAGTCATAAAAACCTGAAAATTCCAAAAAAAAAGTAGGAACTTAAGTAGAGTCTAAATTTGTTAAATTAGCTTTTAAGTCTAGATTTTATAGCTCATTTAGATGGATAATAAGTAGATTAATAAGTTCTTCAAGTTTTAAAGTCTAGTTTAGCTTATTAAGGTTTTTAGCTTACTTGGATTTTGTGTTACTTTGCTTATTTCCTGAGTTTGCTTATTTCATAATCTATTTCAGTAGCATAAAAGTAGTTTAAGCTTTAATTTCTTTTCATTTATAGATTAAACACATCATAAGCTTTCTAGATCACTTTTTCTTTTTCATTTTGAGCTAGTTTTGAGTTTTTTATAGCTTATTTTCTAAAATCAAAGGTTAAGCCTTCCTTTCTGAGGTCAGTTTAGAAATAAGCTCTTTAAGAGCTTATTAGTGGATTTCAGACCATAGTGCTTTTGTTAAAGTTGTTCTCCCTAGCTTCCTTTACAACTTTGCTTCTTTGAGTTTTTCATAATAAGCACTTTTCAATTCTCACCTTAATTTGGGCCTTAGTTTGTGATCGGGGTAGATTCTCAGGGTAGATAGTGTAACTTTCGAATTTAGTAGTTTACTAAGTTAACCCTCCGTTAGTCTGTTAGTTTCCCCGTTTATCCCTTAGATTTTTGCACCATTAGTCCATTAGTTAAGTCGTTAATTAAGCTTATTAGTTTTTAATTAGTTTAATTTTTTTTAATTAGTTTAATCAAATATTTTTGCTACATTCAAATCAGGATCCGAACCTAAGCGTGGTTTCAATTTCACTAGTCATTGGGGATAACGACCCGGGTGATCATACTTACCCGGTTTAATATACGTATTTTATATTATATTATATATATTTTTGAGAGTGAATTTTATCAAGGGAAACTTGGTAATTTTCTTAATTACTCTTTTAAGATATTATATTTTATATATATTTTACAGTGTATAAAACTTGACGAATCAGTTTTTGGCGCCGTTGCCGGGGATTAGTGTTTACGATTCCTACGTTTTGTGTTTGTTGATTTGGTTTGAAGATCCTTTCGTCTTCGAAAGTTTCATTTTTGTTCTATAATCCAAAAAAAAAAATTCAATCAATAAGTAAAAAATATTTTTCTTTTCTTTTTAGTATAAGTAAAAGATATAAAAAAAATATATATATAGAAAAATCAAAAACATAAAAAAAATTGTCCTTTTAAAAAACAAATAAAATAAACAAAGTTGGTAATCGAACACCAACATATAATATCTTCTATTGAGATATTATCATTTCAATTTCTGGTGAACTTGCAATTGTTCCCAATTCGTAATCAAAGATTTAACACTTGCCTTTTGTGTCACTACCAAGTACGGCTCACCTTGAAAAATACGTAGTGTGTTTGATTTGTTGAGAAGACATATTCTAAGTATGTTCTTAGAATAATAATAATAATAATAATAATAGAATAAAAATTATGACATGTAAAAGTAAATTGATGTCAATAATATTTTAATACATCATGTCAAAATTTATACTCGAAAGTAGTTATATTATGACATGAGTCGTGTTTTTAACGCCGATAATATAGTGACTACATATGATATGCCCTCACCTAAATGTAAATAAAAACAATTCCATGATAATGAAAGTGGGGAAGATGTGCGAGAACAAGAAGATGGAATGGTGTTGAGGCCTAAAGGAAAAAACAAAAAAAAAAACAACCAAACCCAAAAAAAAAAAAAACCAAAAAAAAAATAAAAAAAAAATAAAAAAAAAAAAAACAAACCTAAAACAAAAACAAAAAAATAAAAAAAAAAACAAAAACAAAAAAAAAACACCAAACACACAACATAAAAAAAATCAACACAAAAAAAAACAAACACAAAAAACAAACAACAAAAAAAAACAACACAAAACAGTACAATAAAAAAATACAAAAAAAAACAAATACATAAACCAAATAATAATAAAAAAAACACCCACAAAAACAAAAAAAACAAACAAACAACAAAAAAATACAACAAAAATAAAAAATCAAAATAAAAACACAAAAACACCAAACACCCACAACACACAAAACAATAACTTTGGCATCGTTATGCAAGAGATATTTGAAGGTACTGAAGAGACGCAAAAGAGAAGGTGCTGATGTGGAAAGTTTGAAATGTACATGGTCTGTGGCCCCAAATATAACGGTACTGAATAAGATCAAACTAGAGAAGAATTTGCTACTTTAAGACCTGTCTTAAAAACTTCCAATCAAACCACCCACTTCTAATGATTATTTGGGATGATGAAAACCTATAGCCTCCCTGTCTGCTCCTCAACATGAGTCAAGCCAAAGATGCTCTTTCTTAAAAAGAAGAAAAAACCAGAACAACAATCAACATCATTGCTTAACATCTTATTGTTATTTTTATAACTGTAACTTTGGCAAACACGCAACGGTTTTTAGGAATAATCTCTCTAAACATCCCACAATCACCTAATCCTCTCTTCTTATGTAAATTCTTATATCAATATAACAAATCACTCACCACCATTTTCCAGATAATAAATCAAAAATATATACTCACCACATCTTTTAATTCCAATATATACCTTAATTAAATAACCAAACCAATATCCATCCCAACAATCACCTCCCAACCAATATTATCCACAAAAACCACAAACCTCAAATACCAAAATCAAAAAAAGATAACAAACCCAATCATACACATTTTCCACACCCACAACCCTCCCCACAATATCCCTACACAATCCCTTCACCCCAATACCATTAACAATTCAACCTATCACACTAACAATATTCTCTACAACAATTCAATTTCATACAAATCTCCTTTCTTCCCACCAAATAATTAACCCTTATCATCAAAACAACCATATACCTCAAATATTATTACCTAAATTTACCTAAAAAATAAAATATACCAAATAAATATATTTAAATCTTAAATACTCACCACCCAAAACCACACCATCCATAAAATAAACTAATACTCCTTAAACTCTATACATTAATAATCCTTAAACAATCCTCTTAAATTCCATACCCCACCACCCCCACAACCTCTATCCTAAATAATAACTTTAAATATAACATCAATCTACCCTTACCACTAACAAACCCACACACTTCATATCAAAAACTATCCTAATAACTACCATTTCAAAAATAAAATATATCATTAATCCTCCCCTTTAATTCCTTAACACTACCCTCTTCACACCACAAACCCCTCATCATATATCACCAATACACTCCTCTTCCCAATATCTATCTTATATAATGTAGAGAATGTTCCTCGCTTTCTATGTAATCCTCCCTTGTGTGTGACAGATATGCTCCTGTGCCCTCCAATGTGTGCACACACCCTCTCATCCATCTCTAAACGCCACACAACTACCATGTCTTTACTCCTACTGAGACAAACCCTCAATAATGCACAGGATCCGTTAGTCCTGCCGTGTACTAGCTACTCTTACTGTGCCTCTTAATAGTGTAGACTTTGAAATGTGTTACTTGTGTGTGTGTCACAGTATTCACGAATGTAATTCTAAACTCACCTATATCTGTCCTACACCCATTAATAAGTAAGTACGTATGTCACTAGATGCATTCCATCCAATTTCACTTTCAGCTATCAACCGAGTAATATGTACTTGTAAATGCGCCCTGTACTATCCTCCATCATCCTGTGTATAATCATCACATAATGCTAAACGAACTGTTCTCTCCAGTCTCCTCTCATCTCCCAAACCCACACACCCCAGATCTAAGTTAGTTCGAAGTGATGATTACCACTCAATTGTGATAGATCATGTGCCTAAAGATACACTCTCTAGTCATCTCCTGACAGAAGTGACAGATGTCATCCTAATTCTATAAAAGATAAGTAATCTTGATCCCCTGTATCGAATTCACTATAGACTGTACTCCGCTAATGTGCTACGTGTCTATCTGCATGAAGACTGTGTGATCTAGCCGTCTATTTGCTATCGTAATCTCACTGATATCCGTGCTGTGCGCCCCGATAATCACTCTGTATATGTGTAAGAGTCACTCTTGTCACAGAATGTGTAATGTCCAAACACATGAATCCATGTAACTACCTCAAGATCTGCCCACTGTAGATGACAGTCCCCACATATTCGCACACCACCTCCTCTCCTCCCCTCCCCCCTCCACACGACTCTTCAAATCATCCCACTTGACCCGTCTCCATCAATAGCATCTGCAGTAACCACAACGCCTCTCCTCAGCCGTCTCCTAATTTCCCAGAAACTATAACACACTTAGACCTCTGAGTCGTCTATTGTCATGTGCCCCGTGATGTGCTGCCTATCTCTAACCTGTCGTCTGTACTCTACTCTCCTCTAAGTCTACTAATGCCTATTAAGTGCTCACACTACGAGTATTCATCATGCATCCCCTCAAACCAATCACAGATTTACATAATACTATATGTGTACTCATCACCAACATAGTACAACTCATTGTGTTGTGTACAAAAAACTCACTCATCTATCTGCTGTCTGCATCTCTCTAGTGTTCAGTATAGACTCCTCCAGTGTGATGTATATCTATAAATATATTCATACCGCTATGCTCTCCCCTTCCTCTCCGTCCGCTGACTTTCTCCCTTATAGTATCCTACCACATCCCCGCTCTATTCGTGTATATGACCTACACATAGCGCCCTATAACCAATCTCTGTATATCCCTGTGTGTGATCCCATCTATCTCGTGATACCGTCTCCTGTCATTGTGCACATGTCTCACACTCACATTGAAGCCTCTGCTACTATCTCTCTTCTCCCCGCTGATGCGCCCTTAAAGTGTCTCCGACCTCTACCTCCACTGCTCTCAGTGATAGATTATTCACGCACAAGTATCATCCTCTGTCCTCAGAACAACATCACCAGTGTCAATTGCAGTTACTCCCAGACGCTATAAACAAGCCACTCTAAAGATACCACTGCAGATCCACATACTCACCGTATGTCTCCACCAACCTACACTACTTATCCCACATGAGTGTACTCTCGCTCCATGGTGTATCCCAGTTCAGAATTGATTCTACAGTAATCACTCTACTTGTCACTGTAAAGAATTAATCAATAAAACTTAGATCATATAACACTAATCTCAACTAAATAATATTGCAACTATCAAGTCGCTACCAGAGAGTACAAGTGTCGTCTCTCAACTCTCCTTAAGCTATTCATATCAGCCACCACATCACCCATCTTCATATCTATGATCATCGTATATAATGACCAGAATCCATGACTGTGATAAGAAGTACTAAGTGATCCAATAAGTAGCGTTGATAATTGAATACTTGATTAACGATACAAGTAACACTATCACTCTATATGCCCCACTCTGAGTACACTTAGCTCCTCTACACACATCTCGTCTATCAGAACTAGTCCTACCGTGGATAGTGTCAAAGATTAGTACAACTAACCACTACTGCATTGTCTGTACTTGACAATTAGAATCTATGCACTAGTATGATAATATGTGCACATGCTCTAAACGTTAGCCTTGATAGACCATTTACTAAGTGTAATGTGTGTCCCCTCAATTCAAAGACAATTATCGCAACTCGCGTAGTTGTAATACATGTCTACATTGTGTGTCCGTAAGCTAGCGTGTCCAGCTACATGACAATGTTTTGACCCCGATCTCTCTCGCAATACATAATCAGAGATTAAATCTACTAACACATATTAATAAGAAATGTCTACTAATTGTATAGACATAAGATCATCGCGCAGATGAGTCTAATAGCAATTGTGTGTGTGTCAAAACATATTGTAGCGCTTTAGTATGAAGCACGTAAATAAGACAACAACTATAATTGTACACCCAATCAGACAAACAATACAACACCCAAAATCTCCTAATAAAATACAAAAAAAAACATATAAATAAGTAACGGAAATTATGATATGACTAAAACACCCTCGATTTAGACTCAACTTGACAACTTTGTATACGAGATAGAAGTACCAGATACTATGAAACTGACACACACAGATCCGAGCATCAATTCTACAATATTATAGTGAGTGATCCTATAAGAAGTTGATTCTGAACTAAAAGATATGCGTTATAGATATGCGACGCTTTTGCCACAGCACTGCATGAGCAGAAGAGACGCGTAGATATATGAGGTAGTTTGAGTTGCGTTACCATAGAAATTGCCTAACACACATAATAACGCAATAATTTTAATCATAATGTATGCTACTTCTCTAAGAACCGTATGATGTGTAATATCAGAGTGAATCAATTAGATGGTTGACTCTACAGATCTCTCACAATCAAAAAGATGATAGTGTTCTCAGGTGCTTCTCTAAGAACTTATAAATGGTAATTAGAAGATAGATAACGAATATAAATAATGTACTGTAGGGTGTGTCTTCACTAAATGTATATCCTATGAGTTTGCCGGAGGGAGTAGAAAGTCGTGGCGAATAGTGTCAGCCTCTGATAGTAGAGCTGTCTAAAAACAGACGTAGTGTCGCGGTAGAAAGAGAAGATCCAGAACTCATGAAGATGTCTGTTGAATAGTGATTAGTTTGTAAAAAATATTTGGTTTTATCAATTGCACCATGTTATGACAATGAAGCATTGGAGTAGTCCAAACACAAAAATGGTATTGCGTATAATGACATAACTCACAAATCCGTTGAGATGGCTTGACAGTTTACCAAAAACTGTATGGTAATTGTTAACTCCACCTATTCTTAGATGAAGAAAGTTTTTCTATCCCAAAGCGAACGGCTACTGGCATTCAGTTTGATTAGAATAAGCTCTCAAATACCAAATTCACTTAAACTAATAATACTTTACACAAACCTATTAGCACAAATGAAACTAGAAAAATCAAGCAAAATCAACAACGCGAAAAGTCGAGAAAAGCTAAAAAGCATTCTGATATAAAAGTGGTTATAAAACAGACAAAGGATCAACTTTAAGCTTATTTTTAAGCCCTAAGACAGAATCTTGTGGCTTATTCACTTATAAAACTTAAAAGCTTGACCATAAATTTATACAAAACAACAATCAAAAGCAACTTTGGAAGAGAATGAAGCTTAAACTAAGGCTAGTAGAAAAAGGCTAATGAATAGAACAGAATGCTTAAAATTCACACAATGGTACAAATGACTTTTCTTTTTGATATTTTTTAGACCAAAACAAGCAAGAGAAAAAGGGAAATAAGCAAAACTCAGGCACATAAGTCACATCTAATGCATTATGCGAACAAAACGCCTACAAAATAATCCACCAAATAAGCCAGAAATTGCTTATTAAGTTTTTCCAGCACTAGGGGACTGTTCTGTTAAATCCCACAAATTAAAAACTCACCAAATACTCACCCCAACTATAACAACCACACCACAAAAACACCACCACCCATAATCAACTACACATCCATCACTCCCCACACTCACCACACAACTCCCAACTCACCACCAACCTCCCACAAACTCATTAATCTCAAAACCCCATAAATCCCCCCTCCCAAAAATTCTAAAAATAAATTCAAAAACCACCTCCCCACCCACACCCCCAAACCTTTCACACAATAAACAAAAATCACATCAACCCAATACTACAACACAAAAAACATCAAAATCCCAATACAAAAAATATCGATAGACCAAACCAACACAAATACCCTAAAACATAATAATATCACACTAAAAAAATCATAATATAAACAAAAAATTCCATACAATCATATCAACCATCATAACAAATCCTCACACAACACACTCCCAAACCACTCACCACCATTAAAATCCCACCCACAAAAATCAACCAAAAACCCAATCATCAACTATACAAACCTACAAAAAAACTCCACCCAACACCCACTCAAAACCACTCCACCACCCCAATCCACCTTACAAAAATCAAACCTTCAACCACAGATCATACACTTAAAAATCCACACACCAACACCATACAAAATATAAAAAAATCCACTAAAACCCCCTAAACACTACAAACAAACACTAACAAAATCAACACAATTCTTAAAACACCCACACTAAAACACCACTCAAAATACAAATCCAACAAAACACCTTCAATCACAACACCCACCCAACACACAATCCACACACAAAACACACACCACATCACAAAAAACACACCCAACAAAAACACAAAAAACCCATAAACATAACTCATACCCTATACAAACGTTCACAACACCCCACCAAACTGTCACCAAAACAACTCAATAACACGTGTAATCCACCACCCATAACCACTAATCACCCACACCCCAAACTGATACCCAACATAAAATCATCTATGTAGTGCATCTCACAGTCCCTCTGATATACTTGTATAATAATATACCTGAGTTACACTGTAATATCGATGTACCCTCCCTCGCTACATTATCCATGCAGACCTCAATCTATGAATCCATACCCAAATGCAATTGTGAAGCTATATTCGCTAGTCTACTGTGTCATTTAATTGACAGTCTCTAACCAGGCGTATATATATACCTATACTACGTCTCACGTCCTTGATATGCGTCATCGGACTCTCACCGTAACCCCGTGTGTGTCCCCGATTATACTAGACTCTCCGTGAGACACTGAGTCTGAGTGTACTCTTGCTAGATACATCCTCTTATGTGACGTGGCCATGACTCCTGTGTGCTAATTACACGTACACACGTGATGTGTCCATGAGAGACTTCTCTACTCATACTCGAAACAACAAAGTTTTGTAAAGTCCTCTCTCTCTGAGATACCATACTCCTATGTGCTGTGTCACTAAGTAACATCCTCATCACTAGTGTGAACTCCAACTCCACACAAACCACTTACATCACCTAACCTTTATTCAATGAGATCGTGTATACCTACCAACTCTGAACAAAGCCACAGCCATACAGTGTGCTCCTCACATCCTGCAAACCACACTCACATCCTCCTTTCTAAATCTTACTCAGATGCGAGCCTGTAAAGCAAGTAAGTTGAATGTCGCTTGGTACATATAATGAGTCCAAGAGATAAATCTCTCTCCCAAAACCGAACCAAAACTAACCCGAAGAAGTAGAAGAGACAATGATACATACTCTAGAATATCACCTGCAACACCAATGTTCCTAAGTCCACTTGAGACAGGTACGCTCTCATAGAATAGATGTAAGGATCTTATCTCTACAATCCACCAGTCTCCTATCATAGAGAGAGCAATCTCTCCACTCTCTCTCTTGTTACCGCATTCGCACACAGAATGTATCCTTCTGTCCATAAGATCGTGTGTACTACTCTCTTTACAAACTGAAGAAATATAATACTATATAAACACGTCACTCTCACACATATCATGTGATACCAAAAAAACTATATCTAGTTGCCTATAGTGTACACCTATACCGACCTGACCGATCCTAAGTGCGTTCACTGTCTGACTCCTACATCACACAGACTTCTACAATATAGACACCTAATTGATCATGCCTACCTCTCTATGTGCCTACAAAGCTATAAGATATGCAGTCACCACACCGTCATATACTACCGCTAGACTGCTCAACATACTGCGTTGGTATGAGATCACACTAAAAATGTATAGAAACTCAAACAAACAATTACCCATATATGAAGATCTCTAAGCGCAGCTACTCTAAACATAACCCAGAGATCCAAAAATGTTACTCAACTTTCTAGTCTAAGTCTAGAATATCAAATATAACCGTACACTGTGCATCCATAACGATATCTGTACAGTTTCTTGACGATGTATAGAAATCTGCGTCACATGTATATTGAGTTGCAGAGAGCCAATATAGTTTCTCACAATTATCCTTAATTACTCGATCATAAGCTGTGCTACACACTCCAGATAATCATCCCGCCTCCAACTCTCGTTAACATCATGACAAGACCTAGTACTCCACAGACTCTGCGAGCTCACTCATTGTCTTGTGTAATATATAGCCCCTATGTTACATCACGCGTATTTTGTCAAAAAAGCATTAAATACATGACTTCAATAAGTTGTCTCTAAATGAATTTAGCTAGAAGAGCTTCGAGGCACTTGTTGACAACGTAAGTACGCAACGATCGTGGCCGAACGCTCGTTGGAGAAGATTTAACGCCATCTTAAGTGAAGAACACACACATCTAAAATTTTTAATCAGTTAGATCCATGTATATAACCTCTCTAAGTGTGAGACTACACGCGCTGCTCATTACATCCAACACGCTTCATGTTATTTGAAATCTAGAGATCACAAAATGTTTCTGGGCGTTTGTTTGGTGAGATTGTGTTAGATTGCGTCTCCATAAGTACTTTGTTTTGAGAGAGTGGGAGACTGGAGACATCTCGTGCTACGCGAGCATGATCAGCCCGAAGGCAGTTAGTGCATCGTTCGCAGAGATATAGTTGTGTATGTATATAGTAGGTAGGAGTGTGTGTGCAGTGCTGGATTGCGATTAGAGGGTCGTAAGTAGGTGTTGTGTGAGTACTGGGGTTCTACAATCTGTTGTCTCAAGCGCATGAGGAGACTGCTACACTACACGACTTTATGTGTCTGATATGGTCTTGATTAGACTGCTGAGCTCTGATATAATAGTGGACTCGTCCTCGTGTGATGTATGAGGGAATAGAGAACAATGAGTTGACAGTAGGTGGTTCTGGAGTGTGTCCTCGCAGCAACTCATTCGAATTTGAGATAATCGATCCTCACACGCGGCTGTGGGATGGAGGTAATTTCACTTAATATTTGTAGTGCAATTTCATCTCTGTGGGTCAGTTGGTTATGTGGACCATCCTGTACTAGAACGTAATTTCTGACTCTATTATTAGAGGTGGCTTGGGGCGCGTCTAGAGAGCGCACTAGAGTTAATACTGAGAGCTATGATCTGTGTGCATCGTTGTGTGATTATAGCATTGCTGCGGGAGTTGACTTGACCTTTGACTGGTTTTGACTTTTTGGAACGATCGTGATGAGACAGTGCTATGTGGACTTGGTTGTACACGCTGTGAGTTGGCCGCAGTCATCACTCGTGCATTTCGGGGGTTTTCGGTGTGTCTAGAGATGTGACCCATAGACGGTTTTATAACGTCAGTAAGAGTGGCTGTGTTCAGTTTTGTTGATTTTGCTTTGTTTCGTCCTTTTGTGTGATATCATCTTCCTGCACAAATTACAAATGCAAATTAACAACAAATTTTTGGCTGTTCTTTGTATCGTGATTTGGTACATTTAAGTCAGTTTTTAATGGAGAAAAAAGGGCATATATGTTGTAATTTAAGCACTTTCGCCAAAATTACATTACTAAGGTATTACCGTGCTTCCTACCTCACGCTCAATTGTTATTGAAGTAAACACTCAAGGAAACAAAGACATCTCTAATCCCCCTCGATAATAACCTCGAAAAGGTAGCTAAATGTTCGTTCAAGGGAACTATAGATCACTAGGGTTGTTCGACAGTCCCGTTTTCACCCATTTTTTATCATGTAAGAACACTAACTATCCCTTAATATTTTGGATTTTACTTTTTCTTTTTAGTTTGTTTTGAACTCACCTGTATTGATATTGCCGCTGTATTTTAGCAATACTAAATGAGGGGTTCTTAGACACATATAGAATGAGTAACGCTCATAATTATATCCATGGTGTTCCTGAAACGGAAACTTAGAATCTCCCATTTTCTACAGCAGGTATTTATAACCTTTTATATGTTTTCATGTAGGGACGATTGTTCGTCCGTCATAGTGTGAATTTATATAGAGTTTACGATTTTCAGTTAGAGAGAAGTTAGTGCGGATTTAGTTGCACTCATATATTTGTACGCGCTATTTTCAGGCCCGTCGGTTTTTGGGGTGTTGAAGTTAGTATTCGTAAGTAGGGCGGATCTGAGTTAAATACGTAATGAGTGAAGTAAATGGTTTTAATATAAAATTATGAAACAAAATGATTAAGTCTAAGATACTAGTTGCTAGAAGACTTTATTTCTCGACCGATACCATGATACAAGACATGACTATTACAACGTTTGATCATCGATCAAAACAACAACCTAATGTTGGCTGTTCCTCGTAACGGATTCACTTCCCATTTTATCCTAAACTTTACATACTCTACAAGGCAAGTGGGATATCTTCCAACTTTATAACAAAACTTTACATCGTTGATTTTATGGACGTATCAACGAATTAATCGATTCTTCATGTAATTTCCTACGGTAATGACTCTTGCGAATCGATAATCCTTCAAACTTTCTTTCTCTTGTTTTTGTGCGGATTTCTTTTTTTTCATTTTTTTTGCTAAAACTATACTTTAAATCTCGAGTTAGTTTCCACATCTTCTGATCATAATAATTCAGGATAATTCTTTCATAATTCTTCCATTCTTCGGGTTCACCATTACTTGTCGTGATGGCTAGTAATATCACACTGAGCTTTTGGACTATACTATACATTCCCATTTTGCGATGTGTTGCAAATTTCCAACCGCAATCACAAGATAGAAATGACACCAACAAGATCGGGCAAATACAAAACTTTACACTTTAATGCAACTACGCTCAACTGTAATTAAAACTTAAGTATAACAGGGCAGTTCAAGGTCTGTAGGGCCTGTACGGAAACAAATAAGTTTGGTGTAATTCCTAAAGGATTGGCTTTACGGGTTGTTCTAGGGGTATCTTACTCTTAAAGTAAGAGTAAACAAAGGGTTTATACGGGAGGTTAACTAACCGGTGTAGTTAGTTAATAAACAACATAGAAAGGCTTTTTGGGTGTAATCCTAAAATCTACTCAAATTTCAAACAAGTTACTCGAATTAAATCCATAATACTCCATCACTGTGTGTCTTGAGTGATTATACCATGCAAGTTCATCAAAAGTCCTACTACATCAACACTGACAACACTCATATTTTTGTGGAATTTGGGTAAACGTTTAGAAACGGATAGGCTAAATTCTCACAATATCTAATAAGGGTTATTGTGTGCAGGTTATTTTCACAAAATCATGCTTGATTTTTTTTAAATTTAGGTATAATTTAAGCATTTTAGTATTTTGTGTGAAAAATTAGGACAAGTATACATTCTAATTCCCATCCCCCCACTTGAATTATACAACGTACACTCGTTGTATAGATAAAACACTAACAAGTACGGGAAATTTATAAGAATTAGACTGAGAAAACTCCCATTGATATTTGCTCAGGTAGTGATTCTCCATGTAGCTTTATTTGAGCAAAGATTATGCTGTTGAACAAACCGTCTTGAAGTTTCTAAAGACACAACACTTCGGATATCTCTTAGATTTGTAAAATTCATCCACCATAAGATCTATCTCAATTTTCTTTCACGAGTGTCTCGTGTAAAATTAAGCAAAAACATTGCTTCTATTCTCTGGCATCTCGGTTAGTTTAAACTAACTAAAACAAATAATACAAGTCAGTCTGCGTGAATACTCGTATCATGTGCATGACATACGCACGTATGGCCTCAGAAGAATCTATCTTGACTTCATATATCGGAGTCTCTTAGAAATGTGGTCGAGTGTCTATATGAAGTGATCGATTGATATAGTGTCTCAGCTAGTGTATCTATATACTCCTCTCCAGTCCGATCGTTTTGGTATAGAGATAGATCACGCATACTAGCCGCTCTTAATGTGTGAGTGTTCGGGGAAGATATAGACTCTCGCTTGAATAATATATGATCTCTAGCTACTCGCATAAATCATGTTGTTGAGCAGAGTCAGACTAACTCGACGGAGTGAGACACCTCCGTGATGTCAGACTCTCTCCCAATTGTGAGTGTAATAGTCTCGTGAGAGAGAGTCTTGAGATGTATCTATATGTGTGTGTGAACGCAGTCTGTCTGTGATAATTGTACTTAGTACGTCTCATCTCGGTGATCGAATGTGTGTACTCTTTGTGCTGTATGTAAGTATATGTTGTTCATCTTCTCCTCCTTGTCCGTAATAATAATTGATGACTACTAGAGGAGTATGAATACATAGGGGACATATTATATATGTAGATCTGGTAGCAGATCCGTGATCTTTCTGCCACAGACATGGTATGAATGTACTTAGTCACTTGCTGTGTACCAGGCATGTGTGTTGCAATATGGAGATTAGTTGCGTGTGTAGAGAGATCACGTAGTTTGGTAAGACAGTCTCGCTACTAGCGCTCGGTGTTGTGTTAGTAATGCACTAGTTTTTGTGAGATGTGTGTGCGAAACTTGGTAGAGAGTTTTTCGGACACCTGCATTTATGTGCAAGAGTGCTCTCAGCAGAGTTGTCTTTTATGCATTCTCTGAGTTTGGCCTACTGTCTCTACAGAGTTCCTTTAGAGAATGATGTCTCTCCAATGAGTGTCAGTTAGACTCTTGTGTGACTAGATAGAGCTCTCTGAGAGTAGTATAAGAAACATTTCGTTCTAAGTTGTGTGGACTCTGAGTTGTCTCTTGGGTCAGTTTTGTTGGCTAGATGATTTAGATGCATAGTGTGTAGTCGTCCTTCACGCCTTCGCTGTCCTTTATGTGTGACTGCGAAGAGAAACTCTTGACTCGCATATGCCCTCAGTCTATCTCGTTCTACGCTAGTATAGTTCCGAGAGCCACTAGTGATTCGTCTCTCGTGAGTCTCTTCCATTGTAACGAGATAAACACTTTTTAGTTCTTCCATCCACTTTCTTATGGTTCTTGAATTACGTGTCTACGTTTGATAAGAATTCAAGTGGATCAATCCCCCAGTTATCTCTTTCGTCCAACATTTCATCTTCTCCGTCATGATTCGGGATAGAATCTACAAAAGAATTTCTCAACAAGTTCCTCCCAAGTGGTGATTTTCCATCTCCATCATCTTAGCAATGTGATCCACCACGTCTTCATTATACGCTCTGTGATATGTGTTCTTTTGTAATTCTACCAAAAATTCCTTGCTGAGTTCAATGTTTATGGTATTATGGGTGATAGAAAGATTTGATTCAGTTGGAGCTTTTTCCATGTCTTCAAAAATCGATTCTGCCATGACTTCTTGTAGTTCCTTCTACAATCAACTAGCTTTGACAATTATTCCATACCCAAATTAAAAAAATCCTCATTATAATTTTATATAATTATATAAAAATTTAATCCTTAATTCAATATTAAACATTTATTACTGATTCATTTATATACCTAACAATACTCTTATTCCAATTTCACTATAAAACTCCTTAAATCATCATTTAATTATACTATTAATTTGAAATTAATTTTTATACTCCTTTCCAATTTAAGATTATACTCCTAGTCATAAAATCTCCCCTCACAGATTATTTTAAAACCACTAAAATAAACAAACAAAAAAACCAACAATAAATACCACTCCCAACAAATTAAAAAAACTAATAATAACAACAAAAAAACATCCAAAACATAATAACACTCATATAACAAATCTAATATACACTACCCAAATTTGATATATCAAACAACATATAAAACCCACCACACACAAAAACCACAATAATACACAAAACACACCCCAACAAACGTCTCCAAAAACAATATATTCTACTATATTATACTCTAAACATAAATATTATAACAAATTATATAAAGACCTTACATCCATACAAAAACCAACACTAAATTAATTTCGCCACATATATACCTCTCATTGTGTAGTAGCCAACACACTACCACACAACCTCTTCCCCTCACAGTAGATCTCAGATAAAATCCTACACAGTACACGTGTTGGAGTATGTAACGCCTCTAGTAACTACATAGTAGAAATGCACACACGTACTCAGCGAAGATAGTATGTGAGTAATAACACAATCCCTATATGTCCCACAACCCCCAATATAATAGTACTCTATGATCTATGACTACCAGATCTGAAATTAATTTAGAAATACTAAACAACTGATATAATTACCCAGATAACGAGTGTAGCATACGACAAATATATACTACAGTCCTGTACCCTAAGATCCTCTAAAGAGAACTCACCTTTAAAATCTTGAGGTTACTATACACGCGAACGCTATTATCTTGGCAGATCTGTTTTCGTGTACGAATGTGAATTACAAACTAAATCGTATCAGTGTGTGACTGCATTTGAGACTCTCAGTACACAGAAGTCAGAGATAAGAATTAACATCAAAGTTGTAACCACCTGAATAAAAAGTCGGTCAAGTGACCACACTATCATATAGTCTAGAATGATAAACAAGTAACTGTGTGTTCTGCGAGTACCTCAGTTGGATGTATAAGTGTTTAGCCACGGCAAGTGATGCAAGAGATAATACGTGTGTATAATGGCGCGTTTTGATATCGCAAGTCTTCTTTGCATAGCTCGCTTATCGTTTGTATGATGTAGTTTTTCAAGGGTGTTTTTTGGCTCTAATTTCATGTGTCTTAGTACAGAGCATAATTGATGTGTAGGATGTTGTTGTCCTTAAGTGTCATCGATCAGACAGAATTGTGCACTCCAGTTAGTATATGCGCTCGGTGTCGAACATTGTTTAATAGCAGTATGATAAAGCATCCTTATTGCTGAATTATAAATATACTATTTTCACGTGTGTAGTGGAGTTTTTAGTGAGTGAAGCGCATGTGTTGTGTACTTGACTCTTAGCAGACTATAGAGGGAGACTTCTTACCGCACCTCTATGTGTTTAGTTAATGTGAGCGAAGGTTGAAGAGATACATAAATTCTCTCTGTGTTTGGTCCCTGTCTGTGATTTAGTGTTGTCCACATTGCTGTGGTTAAATGGAAGACATGATGCAAGGCGGTTAGATTGTTGGAGAGAAAGAGTCTATGTGCAGTAGATGGTTCATGTAATTGAGCCTGTTAGTGTCAGATAGTTGTTGTGTTATATGATAGAAGATCACCTCAAAAATGAGAGAGCTACTGTTTCCGTTTAGAACTTGTGTAGCGCGAGAGACTAGCCGTGAGATGCGTAGTCTAGGATGTAGCTAAGCTCAGACGCTGTGTTCATGACGTATGTGCAGACAGCGAAAATGTGTGCTCGACGTGAGCGCTCGTAGTCATATGAAGAGATAGAGATGAGTAACTACTAAGAGTCTAGAAAGTGATGATTCTCCCGACTCGCGATGGCTTTGTTAAGCAGCTAGGAATAAGACTCTTTCGTTTATTAAATTGGATTGAAGGGACAAGCTCGAGTGCTGCTATCACCACGCATAAATCTATCGAGTCAAAAATTTATTCTCATTCCTAACACCGATTAGGAAAGTCTCACAAGAGCAAACTGATGCGACGCAAAACAGAATTATTTTTTTTGTTTGAAAAATTTTTAAGATTTTTTCTTTGTTATTTTATGGAATTTTTTCGCCAAGAGAAGTAAATATTGTTGGTCCAATAGGTAAAAAAACGGAGATTACGTGAGACAAGACATCAGGTTGCAATGGGGCAAACACAATTAAAATCGAACGATCCACCCTAATACTCGAGAGATTAAGAGCTAAAACAATCGCGTCTCTCCGCGTATGTTTTGAAGGGTCTCGATACGTAAATCTATAGGAGTCGTTCTATTGAATTTGCCAGTAAGAAGTAAAATACGTTCAGATCGGTATATGAATTTGGATAGTTTGGATTCCAAAAATGAAAGTGTGGATGTGAAACTCTTTGTTGAGGGAATGGGCTGAAACATCCATTCTGCAGAGGAGAAGTGCTGTAATCAGATTTAACTGGGTTAATCAATGGACATTGAAAACACAGAAAGAACATCGAGTGTAATGGAAGTGTGGAGCCTCCCTCCACTCTATATAGTCATCACTTAATTTATATTAATGTCTACTGTAAAGTTACTACTACTTGGCTAGAAGATGGAGGTGTTACCTCCCACGAATATTAGAGCGAATGAGTTTTATAGGTTCGCCTTTAATGCTTGAGACCATACATATCCTCGAATTTATTGGTAGCATAATTGGAGAGGGTACCAGTAGGCAGTGTGTCAGATTACTTGGGTCTCAGAACTCGCCATGTATACTTAGGGCGCCTAGAGCGTCCACTCCAAGTAATGCTTCAAACGTATTGACCATTCACTTTGAAATTTGGTCCTCGGAGTTTTAGTTTTAGGTTTTTGGAAATGAACCTAGGTCGCACACAACAAGACATAAACAAGTATGTGATATTACAAACATAAACAAGATTCAACGATAAATCCAGAAATTCAAGATAAACAATACCCAAACATTCAGTTCTTCATAATAATTTAACTATGAGGCTTATTCCCAAAGGTATTAGCCTTCAAATGTCTCATAATTATAATACAAAAGCAATTATATTAGTAAGGTAAACTAAAACGATACCATAAAACTGAACAGATTAAAAATGAAGTATATGGAATTACCACATTGTCATCATAGGAATTAATAGAGCTTGCTCGACATCTTCTGCTCTTTTCTCCTATGAAATTGACTTTTATGGTTTAAGTAGCGAGGAATATGATTTAGCACACTTAAACTGTTTTTGATGTTTTCGTATTTATTGGGTCTTGGCAGTCGGTGCGATTTACCTGCGCGTATCGTATGGATCGATACCTGGCATATCAGAGGTTTCATTGAATAAGTAGGGACATCGCTTTTTATTATGCTTCTCAGAATATTCACATACATATTCCGAAATACGGGTATTAGTCTTCTCTGGATACTAAGCGCGGTGAGAGATTGTATCGCGTGATTGGGTGAGAGAGTATTGAGAGGGGTGAGATAGATTCGTCATGATACGTTGCGTGTACGCTGCGCTCACTCGTTGATAGTGGGTCTTCAGCTTGCGCAGAGAATATCTTAATCTAGTGTTAAAAGAGGAGGGAGACTCTCGTATCTTCCGACGTTGGAAAACTACGGGATTATGTGACTATTCGGAGCTCATGGATTCTTCTTTGTTTTCTTTTATAAATCGCAAAGTGTTTTCATATGCATGTTCACGAAGGTTCATTAGTCGTTTGAGCATAAACTTTTCTAGTGATCACACACGGTTTTGATATCAAAGTTATGTAATCTTTTAAGGGCCCAGTAGCTCTTGTGCTCGCCCAACTCAACCGGTTGGAATGACTCAGATGCTCTCTGTTCCATATACCAAGTTGTATAAGGAGTACACCAGGTTGGGTGTTTTGTTAAGCCTGTACGGAAGGCCCATAAGAGCGTCATCCAGGTTATGTCCGACCATAAAGGAACTGATTTTCTTCCCTCCGGTGTCTTTCAAGAATTAGTTTCAATGCCAGATTCGATAACTCCTCTAACTTGCCTCTTAGTATTGTGGGTGATTATGCGGATTGTTGTTTATTGTAAATTTGTTTAGAGAAATACTCGTTGGTTTAGAATTGGATGGTTTTTAAGATCGTCTGTGTAATAGAGCGATGGAGGTGACTCCGTATTTAAGCCCATTCCATATCTATACTTTATGATTACGGCGTGTGGTAGTAGAACACTTTTACTTCAAAATACTCTTCGTTGTAGAGCTTAGTATGCGCGCCTTAGCTAATTTCACCAAGTACTGTCATAATTACTGCAATTCTCACACTATGAACGATTAAGTAGACATTCTTTGCAATAATAATAATAAATAGTGTGTTATTAATCATGGGAAAGAATGATTGATAGTAAGAAATAGACGTTATTTAATTTCCAATCAGTAATGTAAGTCAATAAGTTAGTAACTTGGTAATTTGGTAAACTCGTATCGACACGCGATCTTACGATCTTACGCGCGATCTTACGATCCTACTTGCGATCCTACCTTTGATGCGATCCTGATCCTACACCAATCCTACACGATTTTATCATGTGGACACGTAAGATCGTACGATTTACGTGTAAACTGGTCGATATTGGGACAGCCGCTTGTGTTGTGTCAGCTCAAGATGTTCTTCACAGTCTTAGAAGAAAGACTCATCACAAACTTAGGGTGGATCTCAGCTAATGAATCTTTATTCAGTTATAAATTATGCCTAATATCTTTGATAAATTCAACTAATAACGAAATATATGACTCAATTTGTTTTGCAAAGTCTGTCATCGCAAAAAATATGGTGTTCCGCAGATCACTTATGATTGCACGGAGGGGGCACCAATCTGGAGTAGGAGAGTTTTAAGAATTTGCAAAACAACTCGCGGCATCATTGGTGGGGAGCGCTTTTGCCTTCAACCATTTCGACAAGTAATCGGTGCCACGATTTGGATATTATTTGGTTCACTCTTGAAGACGGGAATGGACCCCTTAAAAATTATGCCCCAAATGTCAAAGATTTTGCAAACTTTGGTTAGAGTTTCTGTGGATCTCATCACGTGTTGCGTTATTTGCCTTGGCGTGACAAATGTCACATCGGGTGACAAAGTCATGGGCATCCTTGTAGATCGTGGGCCAATAAAATCCTGAATCGAAGACCTTTTTAGCGGTGTAATTGGCACCGTAGTGTCCCCCGGTGGGTCCACTGTGGCAAGCTTTAAGAATGTCAAAAGCTTCTTGCCCCGAAACACAACGCCTAATTACTTGGTCAGCACAGATCTTGAATAGAAAGGGGTCGTCCCAGAAATAATGTTTGACATCTTTGAAAAACTTGTTTTTCTGTTGGGTCGACATTCCCTTGACAATGAAATTCCCCGCATGGTAGTTTGCAAAGTCGGCAAACCATGGGGTACTATTATCACGAAGAGCAACCGATCCAAGAGTTTCGAGTGGAAATGTTTCCGTGATTTCCTTGTTCTCGAACTCATTTTGGTGAGGGTTCTCAAGTCTGGAGAGATGATCGGCGGCAAGATTTTCTGCTCCTTTTTTGTCTCGTATTTCAATATCGAATTCTTGGAGCAAAAGGATCCACCGCATTAGTCTTGCTTTAGCATCCTTTTTAGCAAAGAGATACTTAATAGCTTTGGGGATTTGGCAATTTTGGTCCCTCAAAGTTATATTTTGCATTTTTCATCCTTCAAGTCTTCTTTTGTTGACTTGAATTTGTCGGGGTTGACTTTTCTGTTGACTTTGGCTATCACCGGCTTTGAGTTGGCTTTGTCTTTCACTCTTTTCCATCTCGTGCTCGGTTTTGTCATTTTTGGCTTTGTTTTTCGTCCTTTTGCGAATATCCGTTTCCTGCACAACACAAATGCAAAACAAACATATATTTGGCAAGTTCTGTCTGTTTTTGGTCATTTAAGTCCGTTTTTAATGAAAAAAGGTATGTGTAATTAAGCACATACCAAAATCCCCCATGCTAAGGTATTGTCGTGTCCTCATGCAATGTTATGAAGTAAACATTTACGAAAACTAATAATCTCAATCCCCCTCGACTAATAACCTCAAAAAGTAGCTAAGTGTTCGTCAAGGGGAACTAAAGAATCAATAGCTTCGACAAGTCCCGTTTTCACCATTTATATGTATACTAACTATCCCTAATATTTTTGGAATTTTCTTTTCTTGACTGCCTGTTTGACTTCCTTTATTTTATCAACACTGGGGTCATAGAATGAGAAGCGCCCATAGAATAATCTACGGATGTCCGAATGGATAAATTCATCGTCCCCGATTTTTCACTAGTTCCAAACCAAGCAATTAAACAAGATCATTTGTCAATATAAGTCTAAATGTTAAGCACTCATACTTATGACTTGTGAACTTTTAGCTCCCAACATGGATATATGATTTAAATGTGTGTACTCATTTCAACTCAACCCTAGATCAACTTATTTCCATAGTCGTGATTCAAGATGAATCATGACTCAAAGCAACAACTTATTAGGTCCTTGTAGCTTGATTTTAAAGAACGAAATTTTAACTGAAGAACTTTTTGCAATATCTTCATCATTATAATCATAAGTTCTTAAAGCTAGGAATGTGTTGCTTAGTTTGAACACCTACCTAGGCCTCGCTCCCTAGTAGGATATCACAACCAACGACCGATGTTCTTAGTTTGAAAACCCACCCCGTTGCTAGCGTAGTGGGAAATCACATCAACACCTTCTTCCTGAAATGGCTGAGGATAGGTGTCTTAGTTTGAACCCTCACCTAGACCTCGCTTCCTGGTGAGATATCACAACACACCAAATCCCTAGAAGTAAAGATGTCTTAGTTTGAACCCCCACCTCGTGGTTAGCGGAGTGGGATATCACGACACATCTTTTACTTGCTCCATCAAATGTATGCTTCATTGGCATAATTTCAATATTCATGCATTTTTGCATTCATATTTCATTTATGCTTCTTTGGCATTTTAACTTTCGAATTACTAAGAACAGAAAAATCTCGCTTTAAAGAATCAAGTTACAAATTTGAAGCTTTTTCTAAAAACATTGATTGACTTAGTTGAATTGAAATGAGCACGTATGATTAGGTGGATTAGAAGCTAATGGGAGAAAAAGCCACAAGTTACTCATATAAGTTTTAGAAGAATCTTGCTCAGCACATAAACTTATATTTAACTCTATCACTTCTTGTTCTTCACCTTATTAAAATTCGAACGATAGAATTCGTGAAAGCTTAGCCTACGGGCGGTAAGTTGAGGAACTAGCTAGGGCTCAACACGCCCGATCGAGTCAAAAATTATTCTCATTCTACCCATTAGGAAAGTCAAAACTGTGACAAAACACTTATTTTATTTTTGAAAATTTTTAAATTTTTCATTTTTTTTATTATTTTTTTTTTGAGCAAAAATTTGGTGGTAAAAACGGGATTACGTGATAACAACGGCTGCAGGCAAAAATCAAATCGAAGATCCCCCCCATACTAGAACTAAACATCGTCCTCGATGTTTCAAAGGGGTACCTACGTAAATCTAAGGCCGTTTATGAAGTGTGCCAAAAGATAAAACGTTAGTCGATTAGATTTGGATACTGGATTCCCAAAATGAAGCTGAGGATGTGAAACTCATGTGGATACTGCGAGCACGAGAGTCTTCACAATCCGGGAAATCCTGGACATACAACACAAAGCACACAAAACATGGACAAAACACGGGTAATGGAAAATGTAAACCTTCTCACACAAAAACACTTATTCATTACTACTACTGATACTGATAAGCATGGGGTGCCTCCCACGAAGCGCTTGTTTAAGGTCGCTATGCCCAGAACCCGACCCCCCAAGTTATTGTCCATTGGGAACGTCTGGAGATCCGGGACGATAAACCTCGGTTGGTATGTCCCCCTCCAAAGTAGTGTTTCAAACATGACCCATTATTTTGAAAATTTGGCTGGAGTTTAGGGATAACTCGACAATGGGGGGGGGGGGGGGGGGGGGGGGCCCAGATGGAAAAAGTAGGTTTTAGTGAATGGTCACGTCAGCGGTCTTAAGCTTGCCGAAAGATCTTCAATCTAGAGTTTATAGATGAGGACTCGATCACCGACGTTGAAAACGCGATTTTTGATCTTTGAGTCATGAATTCTCTTTGTTTTCTCCTTGTAAATCAAAGAATTTTCATAAGCATGATCACAAAGTTTCATTAATTGGTGAGCTTAACTTTTCTTTCGAGATCAACCCGCGGTTTGATATCAAAGGTTTATGCTTAAAGCCCAATTAAGCTTCGTGCCTCCCAACTCAATCGGTAGCATGACATGCCTTTACAATATACACGCTTATACGGAGTGCACCGATAGGGGTTTTGTAAGATGTAGGAAGGCCCAGAGAGCGTCATCAATTTTATAATCCGACCAAGAGGACACGGTTTTTTTCGCCTACGTCCGTTTCAGAATTCTTTTTAAGGCCACGATTGGATACCTCAACTTGTCCACTGTTTGTGGATGATACGGCGGTGGAGAGACTGATTAGTGACTCCATATTTAAATCATGACCTTTGTAAACTGGTCATAAGCAAAAATAGGTTCCGCGACACTTAAGATTGGCACGAGGGGTACCAAATCTGTTAGAAGAGAGTTTTAAAGAGAATTTTACAAACAACTCGGGCATACATTGGTGGGGAGCGTTTTTGCTTCAAAACCCATTTTGATAAGTAATCCGACTAGCCAACATAGAATATATTTGTTGCCTCTTGAAGACCGGGAAACGCCCCATAAAAATCGATGCCCCAAATGTCAAGATTTACAAACTTTGATAAGTATTTGTGTGCCCATCTCATCACGTTGCGAAATTTTTGCCTTGACTTGACAAATGTCACATCAGTGACAAAGTCCAGGCATCCGTTGTAGATTTGTGGGCCAATAAAAATCCTGAAATGAATAACCTTTTTTTAGCGGTGTAATTGGCACCGTAGTGTCCCACGGTTGGGTCACAAGGCAAGCTTTAAGAATGGCAAAAAGCGTCTTGCCCCCGAAACCACAAACACCCTAATTACTTGGAGTCACACAGATCTTGAATTGAAAGGGTATCGTCCCAGAAATAAGGTTTGACATCATTGAAGTAAACTTTTTTTTTCTGTTGGGTCGACATTCCCTTGACAATGAAATTCCCCGCATGGTAGTTTGAAAAGTCAGAAACCATGGGGTACTATTATCACGAAGAGCAACCGATCCAAGAGTTTCGAGTGAAAATGTTTCCGTGATTTCCTTGTTCTCAAACTCATTTTGGTGAGGTTTTTTCAAGTCTGGAATATGTACGGCGGCAAGATTTCTGCTCCTTTTTTTGTCTCGTATCAATATCGAATTCTTGGAGCAAAAGATCCACCGCATTAGTCCTTGCTTTAGCATACCATTTTTAGCAAAGATATACTTAATAGCTTGGGGATTTGCAGATTTGGTCCCTCAAAATTATATTATTGCATTTTTTCATCCTTCACTTCTTCTATTTGTTGACTTTGAATTTTGTCGGGTTGACTTTGCTGTTGACTTTGCTATCACCGCTTTGAGTTGGCTTTGTCTTTCACTCTTTTCCATCTCGTGCTCGGTTTTGTCATTTTTGGCTTTGTTTTTCGTCCTTTTGCGAATATCCGTTTCCTGCACAACACAAATGCAAAACAAACATATATTTGGCAAGTTCTGTCTGTTTTTGGTCATTTAAGTCCGTTTTTAATGGAAAAAAAGAGTGTAAGTTAAGCACATATCCCAAGAATTACGAATGCTCGCATCTTCTACTCATCTTCACCTCCGATAATTCTTTTCGAGATTCAGAAATGCCGCCTTACTTGAAGACGAAATGAATATTTCGAATGAGTCTGTTTATAAAAGCGATTAGTGGAAAAGAAGGCTTACACTCCTTGCTACCAGTCAAAGCAGTTCGAGGAATTTTTGTTCACATGTTGGTTCAAGCCCATAAACTTCATTAATTGATCCATTAAAACACGGAACGGATTTTCTCCCCCGTTTTTCAAGATAATAAAAATCAATTCCTACAAAATACGCGCGCAAACTAACACGCCCGTTGGCATTTTGGTCAAAGAATCCGTCCTAATTTGACAAACCAAATGAGACCACCTGGTTTTCAATCAACCAAAATTTCCAAAACAACACAAAACGATAATCCAAGGAACCAATTCCTATCGATCAACCAAAACCGTGAAGGAAATTTTAACCAAAACCGTCAAAACAACCAAAATCAAGTTTACCAAGCACCACCATACCAACCACCAACAAATCAACATTTGGTTAATCAAGATTTACCTCCCGTTTCACAAATTTAAGGAGTGTCTAAAACGGATTTTGAAAGTTATACTAAAGCAAATGATGCGAACATGAATAACTTGCAAATGAAGTTGGATCATTTTTAAAGGAATCAAAATGATTTTTAAAGAGTTTTACATATGATTCTAAAACGAAAGCACGATGATTTTCCAGGAAAATGATGCTCATTTCTGCAAATCTATCACACATCCAACCACCCATCAAGTCAAGTACTTTACCAAGCAATACCGTATTCCAAACCAAGGAAATAAGCCATGAAAATATGACTTGTAGTGATATTTATCGAACGATGACCTCCAATTCCAACCGCCGTGGTGGAAAAAGGAAAGTTAGGTGACAAAGGACACGGAGCCACCGAGCACCGAAACATCCAAAATATCCAACCACCTCCCATTTGGCCGAAAACACACCAAAGCCAAACATCACACGAAGAACCTTCTTTCGTTGCCAACAAAGCCAAACCTAATTTGCCTTACCCATTGAGACTCAACAAACAAAAGATTCGTGAAAAAGATGACATTCTTTCTTTAAAGTTTATGGAAATCTTTCGCAATCTTCACTTTAAGCTAAGTTTTGCAGATGCTCTCATCTATATGCCAAAGTTTGCGTCAATGTTTAAGAAGATGCTTAATAACAAAGACAAGTTAATTGAGTTAACCAAAACGTCGTTGAATGAAAATTGTAGTGCGGTTTTCCTAAAAAAGCTTCCAGAAAAGGCTAGTGAACCCTTCAATTTCTCATTCCATGGTGATTTTTCCAAGAGTTCAATAGTTACTGTAGGCCCCCCCCCCCCCCCCTTGCCGATTTAGGTGCTAGCATTAATCTTATGCCTTTATCCATTTGGAAAAAGCTTCAACTCCCGGGCCTAAGCGAAACAAAAATGGAATTAGAATTAGCCGACCGTATAATTTCCAAACCAACCGGTGTTGCTGAAAATGTTTTTGTCAAAGTAGGGAAGTTTTACTTTCCCGCCGACTTTATTGTGCTTGATTTTATATCCAATCCTCGAGTACCGTTAATACTACTCGGCGACCCTTACTTATGACGCTTCAAACTTTAATTAATGTTATACGAATGATAGTACTCTTAGGAATGATGATCAATCGTTAACCCTTAAATGTGGTGATGCACCTTCCATTTCATACAACAATCTCGAATCATTGAAGAAGGTTGATCTAATCGATGCTGCTTGTGAAATTTATTCACAAGAAGTACTTGGATTTTCCGATTCCATTGCTTACAACAATACTTCTCCGTACTACGTATCCGAGTAGTTTCCACTTCATCTCCAACACTCACTTACCTCCGTTGATAAAAGCGATTTTCTACTCATTGAGGAAGCATGCTTTTATAGCACTCGATGATGAAACCAGTTTTCACCAGTTTTTCAAATGCTACATACTAATAACAAAGCGGCGCCGAGGGTGACATTCTCATTCTGATGGCACTTCTCAACAGTGAATCCATTACCAAACAAGGAGATTACACCCCGGAATTCCAAAAAGATCTTAAAGTTGTTGACCAAAAAAATATCTTCACTACGAAACCAAACAGATGCATTCCCAAAGTCGAACTTAAAGATTACCTTCCGAACTTAAAGAGTTACCTCCGCATCTCGAGTATGCGTTCTTAGAGGAAAATAACAAACTTCCAGTCATAATTTCAAAAGATTTGAGCCAAGAAGAAAAGACCTCACTCATTAATGTTTTGAAAAACCGAAAACAAGCAATTGCTTGGAAACTTTCTGATATCCGAGGCATAGATCCAGAGTTTTGCTCACACAAAATCCTTTTAGAAGATGATTACCAACCTTCAGTCCAACATCAAAGGAGGGTTAACCCTAAAATCCACGACGTCATCAAGAAAGAAGTAGAAAAACTTCTTGACGCAGGATTGATTTATCCAATCTCGGATAGTCCATGGGTTAGTCCAGTCCATTGTGTTCCTAAAAAAGGTGGTATGACCGTTGTCACAAACGAAGAAAATGAGCTGGTGCCTACAAGATTAGTCACGGGATGGAGAGTTTGTATCGATTATCGAAAGTTAAACGAAGCAACTTGTAAAGACCATTTTCCGTTACCATTCATGGACCAAATGTTAGAGCGATTAGCCGGCAACGAGTTTTATTGTTTCTTAGATGGTTTTTCAGGGTATTTTCAAATCCCAATTGATCCTAAAGATCAAGAGAAAACTACTTTCACGTGCCCATACGGAACTTTCGCGTACCGTCGTATGCCATTCGGTTTGTGCAATGCACCCGGAACTTTTCAACGTTGTATGATGGCCATTTTTCACGATATGATAGAAAAAACAATGAAAGTCTTTATGGACGATTTTTCAGTTTTTAGAGATTCTTTTTCCTCGTGTCTTGTCAATTTAGATAAAATGCTCAAACGATGTGAAGACACCAAATTAGCACTAAATTGGGAAAAAAGCCATTTCATGGTTAAATAAGGCATTGTTTTAGGACATAAGATCTCTAGAAAAGGAATTGAAGTCGATAAGGCCAAAGTTGATGTAATTTCAAAGCTTCCTCGCTCAACGACCGTTAAAGGAATCAAAAGTTTTCTCGGGCATGCTGGATTCTATCGAAGATTTATCAAAGACTTTTACAAAATCTCTTGTCCCATGACCCATCTCTTAGAGAAGAACACCCCTTTCATTTTTTCAGAAGATTGCATTCTTGCCTTTCAAACATTGAAAAAGAAGTTGACCGAAGCTCCAATTCTCATTGCTCTAAATTGGGACCAACCTTTTGAAATCATGTGCGATGCAAGTGATTATGCAATAGGTGCGGTCCTAGGGCAAAGGATTGAGAAGCATTTCCGACCAATTCATTATGCTAGCAAGACCATGACCGAAGCAGAAACAAACTACATAACAACCGAAAAAGAGATGCTTGCAGTTGTTTACGCTTTTGAGAAGTTTCGATCATATCTAATCATGAACAAGAGTGTTGTTTACACGGACCACTCCGCATTGAAATACCTCTTCAACAAGAAAGACGCCAAAGCAAGATTGCTTAGATGGGTCTTACTTCTTCAAGAATTCGATTTTTCAGTAATTGATACCAAGGGAGCTGAAAACTATGCAGCCGATCACCTCTCTCGTCTTGAAAACCCTTACGAAAATGTTTTTGATCCAAAAGAGATTACCGAGACTTTCCCTCTTGAAACTTTAAATGCTGTAAATTCTCATGATGACCAAAATATCCCGTGGTTCGCCGACTTCGCAAAGTACCACGCGGGGAATTTTCTAGTCAAAGGAATGACGAGTCAACAAAAGACAAAAAATTTCAAAGACGTAAAGCAATACTTTTAGGATGATCCCTATCTCTTTCGTACATGTGCGGACCAAATCATCCGTAGACATGTATTTGGCCAAGAAGCTCTTGACATCCTCAAGGCTTGCCATGAAGGACCCACCGGGGGCCATCACAGTACCTACATCACAGCTCGAAAAGTATTTGACGCCGGATTCTTTTGGCCTACCATTTATAAGGATGCTTACGAATTGATCAAATCTTGTGATGCATGTCAAAGACAAGGCAAAATCTCTCATCGTGATGAGATGCCTCAAAATGCTATCCAAGTTTGTGAGATTTTCGATGTATGGGGTATTGATTTTATGGGACCTTTTCCATCGTCTAGAGGAAACAAATATATTCTGGTAGCCGTCGATTATCTTTCCAAATGATTGAGAAAGCGAAAGCTGTCCCACTACGATGCGTAGAGTCGTTGTCAAGGTTCTTAAAATCCCTTTTCTCCCAATTCGGAGCTCCTTTTTAGAGACAATATAGCGATCGTGTTGGGACCCATTTTTGTAACGATAAGTTTGCAAGAGTCATGTCAAAATATGGTGTCACCCATCATCTTTCCACTCTTACGATCCCTCAAAGAACGTGGTCAAGATGAAGTCACGAATCGAGTGTCTCAAAAAGAAATTTTAGTGAGGGACGGTCAGAGAAAAACCGTGCTCCTGGTCTGACAACTAATGGTGCATGATGGTTTTAGGACGCTTAACAAAACTTAATTGCAAGCCTCATAAAGATAGTCTATTGAAATCGGAAATGCATGTCACTTACCTTTCACAAGTTGAATTGGAACACAACGGCATATAGGCTCTAAGCATGCAACTTCGATTTAAAACCGCGGGCGATCATCGAAAGCTCCAATCAATGAACTAAGCGAGCTTCGTGTTCAAGCTTACAACGAATTCCCTAATCTACACAGGAGAAGGACAAAGAAACTACACCGATACCAAGCTAAAGACCGATTTTCAATGTGGTGATAGGTCTTGCTTTTCAACTCCGATTAAAGAATTTTCTCCGGAAAAAGCTAAAATCTGATGGGCAGGCCCTTTCACAATCACGAAGTTTATTCCTTATGGCACTGCAAGTTGTCTCATGCGATGGTTCGAATTACATGTGTCATTGCCCCCGTTCTTAAGCATAGTATGGCGGGGATACACCCCATTGGGTATATCCCAGAATTCCAAACTTTTCCCTAGGACAATAAATTAGGGATTCGGTCGAGCTTGCGACACGGTGATATAAAATATACGCCGCTTCGTGGTGAGTTCACCCCATTGCTTATCCTTTCTATTTACTCTATTTTCTATGTGTTGTGTTGAGTGCGGCTTGTAACTCTTTCGATTTTTTGTATCTTTTTGTTGTTTTATTGTGATTTGTCAGTGCATTCGATACAACAAATTCTATGACGCCTCTCGTGTCGGTAATTTTGTCCCGTTCACTCGAGCTTCTCATCCTTTGTCGTTGAAAATTAGTTTGGGGAGATCATATCCTTTCGTCTTATTCGATTACCGTTTTATCTTTGATATTCATAAAAGGCTTGCTTTTTGTAGAAACCCGACTTTAACATTGATGACATTGTTTCGTTTTTTGTTAGGGGAAGGGAAATCTATCGATTTGATGTTGCTTATGTGTTGTGGTTATCCTCTCCCGGATTTCTCGTTGTTTGTTGTTTGCACTTGTGATTTTTGCAGGATTGAACCAACAATTACTGAAGACTCTCGTGTCCGGCGTTGTATTCCGTTTCACTCGAGCTTCTCATCCTTTATTTGAAATTAGTTTGGGGAGATCCGATATCCTTTCATCTTATCGATTCATCTCTATCTTTGCATAATTCATAAACGGCTTAGATTTTCGTAGAGACCCGCCTTTAAACATTGAGGACAATGTTTCGTTTTAGTTTGGGGAGGGAATCTATCTATTTGATTTTTCCTGCTTATTGTTTTGTTCTCACGTACCCGTTTTCCAGCAAAAATAGCAAAAAAAAATTAAATTTTTAAGATCTTATTTGTAGGAAAAAATGAAAAAAATAAAAAATATTAGTAGTTGAAAAAAAATGATGAAAAATAAAAAATAAGTGTTAAGACATGAATGTAGGTTTTCCGTTGGTGAGAATAGAAAGTAATTTTTAACCCGATCGAACGTGTAGAGTTCTAGCTTTCTCCCTTAACAGTTAATGATGATAGTTTGTGCTAGTCTCATGTAGACTTTAAATATGCTAGACTTGAAATCGTTAGTAAATGAAGACTTGTGCTAATCTCAAGTAGATTTTAAATATGCCGAGTCTGATTTTATATAGGCTAAGTATTTGCGAATCTCTTTATTAGAGATTTTAAATTACAAAGAACGAGAAATGATAGTGTTATTTATAAGTCATGACATTAAACGTAGAATAGTTGGTTTTCTTTCAAGCTCATAAGTATTAATTGTGGCTTTTTCTCCCATTAGCTTGTTTCACCTTTATATATAAATGTTTAATAAATAGAGTTGTATGGTTTTTTGGTTAATAATTAGCTAATAGAAGTTTTCTTTAGTTCCTTTGTGATTAGGATGAGTACACATCAGGAATACTTAATTTGGCATATTATATGTATCATATAAAGAAATATTTTGCTTATTCCTTAAAGAGCCTTAGGGTATATGGGATAAGTAGAATTCAATAATAATCCGAGACTGATAAAAGTTTGTTGTATCTTGCCGGCTCACAACCGATGTTACAGCCTTCTAAAAGGTCGAGGAAGTTACCGAAGTCGAAATATGTTTGCTACATCTTGTCGGAGGCGTGGCCGATGTTGTAGCCTTCTAAAGGACTGAGGTTTAATAATGTTGCTTAATTTTTGTCTTACTTTGTGCCTTAAAGAGCCTAAGGGTATATGGTGCAAATAAGATTGGTCCATTCATGTCTTAAAGAGCCTTAGGGTATATGACATGAATGGTGCCTTGCTTAAGTAGCCTAATAAAAGCCAAATTTTGGTTGCCTCGATGTGGACTTTAATCTTGATAACATTTGATCTTTTGAAAAGGGCTAGGAGCTAATTATTGCGTTCTTAACCATTACGCTTTATTTTTGGAATTAATAAGTATCGAAACAAGTCTTAAAGAGCCTTCGGGTATATGACTTAAGTAAAATCTTGAGATACAAAAGTAGGATTTGCGGGAGGAAAAGTAAGTACACAATTAATATTTATGAGTAGTGTTAGTGTCATGACTTGTAATTAACAATGATCTTGTTTTTAAGCTTAGCATGGGAAAAGTGAAAAATCGGGGATGATGAAGTTATCTTTTAGACACTTAATTGTGCTTTTTATTCTATGATCCTAAAAGTTACCAATAAGGTAATGAAAACAATACATTATGTCAACACAAATAAGTTGTAGTTAGGTAGTTAATTATCAAGAAAAATCATAAAAAGAGAAAAATATTTGAAAATGGGAAATCGGGTGTTTTATAACTTGTGATCTCTTAACTCTCTCAACAAAAATCTTTGCTACTTTTCAAAGGTTTAGTTTTGGGAATTTTCGAGGTATTTGGTTATAAGGCATGTGATATTGCGTGAGGACACACAATCGTTTAGTTTGGGGAATTTTGATATGTGTGAATTACACATATCCGTTTTTACCTTAAAAGGCCCAAATAAACCCAAAACGGACCAAAAATGGCAAAAATATGCTTGTATTTGTGTTTTGTGTGTGCAGGTACGGATAAGTCAAAAATCACAAGAAAATAGTCAAAAACAGACAAACACGGACACGAGAATCAGAAGAGTACAAAAAGAAGCCAAAGATTCAAAGCCGAAGCCAGAAAAGTCAAACCCACAGTCAAATCCAGTCAAAACATGGTCAACCAAAGTCAACTCATAAAAAACAAAACCTAAAAATATTTCACTTTGGTCCTCTAACTTTCAAAAAAGTCCAAAAACAGTCCTTGGACCTTAATGGGCCTCAAAACCTTAAAAACCATACCCGGATACCATATAAACCATAAGCCTATTAACCAAGCCCTATACCCTTTTATGAAACTACAAGGACTTGTCCTGCCATTTTTGAAAGTAGTTTTTACACTACAAGTGTGATATCAAAAGACAAGGACCATTTGTGCAATTTCACCAAACTTCCAACTGAATTAAACGTTTTCAGTTATAAAAAAAGGGCGCCATTTCTTTTTTACTATTCATCGTCATCAACAATTTACCTTAGGGTTAAATCAAGGGGGTTTTGGAAATTGATGGGCAAGGAAGTCAATTCAAGAGCTCACAAGTACAATGGCAGGGTCAAATGGGTCAAATCAAGAGTCTTCATTAGCTCTCAAGCCAAGAGGCCACGTCAGGTTGAAGAAAGCACATGGATATGGTGAATTTGTACTCATTTCACTCTCAAAAGAAGCACAAATGAGCCTCAACATGGATTGCCACGTTGGCAATCCGTGTGAGGTCATTTAGTGATCCAACGGATGTGATTAACTCCCCAATGATTGGTTGATCTAATGGCAGAGATTGATGGGCGCCTCTAACAAACTCAAGGCCTAGAAGCTTCATGGATCAGCTATAAATAGCACTCTCACTTCACTCACAGCGACATCTTTTTTTCTTTTCTAGTTTTTAAAATAGCTTAATTTTTTGCTTATTGTAATTTTTTTAATCAGTTGTAATTTCCTTTAAGAGTAATGTAACTTAGTTTTTATTAATAAAAGTTAGTTTTAAATTGTCATAAGCTCTCATTTTCTTTTAAATGGTTAAGCTAAAGTTCATAAGCTCTCATATTAAGCTCTTTCAGTCTCTTAAGCTGAAATTGAGTTTAAATTAGTCTAATTCCTACTTAAAATTTTAAAATCCAGCTTAATTTACATACCTTTGCTATTTGGACTTTGAAGTTTTATGGAAGTTTGACCAGTCATGGAAGGGTCAAAGATAGACTTTTACTCCTAGCTTATTCATAAGCTAGGAGAGCTAGTAGATAAGCTCTAAGAGCAGTTTATGCCTTTGTTTAGCTGAGGCACAAGTAAGTTTTCATTTACTTTTCCTAATTTCATTTCTAGCTTAATTTTAGCTTAATAGTGTAGGACTGCTTATTTGCTTATTTTGTCTACTTATTAGTACTATTTGCCTTTTATATTGCCTATTATTTAGTTCTTATAATCTGATTTTAGCTTAACCATCTTAGATTATAGGTTTACATATATTTGACTTAAAAACCATTAAAGAAAAACAAAAATAGTAGAAATTAGCTTAAATTTTAGATTACTGCTTATTTAGTTGTTAATTCATGCTTATTAGGGATAATATAAACTCTGCATCATCTGGTCTTAAGCTTTTGATAAATAGATTTTCATTTCATAAGCTTTTTAAAAATCTGTCATATTAATTAGGAGTGTTTGGTTTAAGAAAGTTTGACATCTAAAAGTCAAAATTAATTGTGCATTTTGCTTGAGTCACTTGTGTTTAACTTTAATACAATTAGGAAAAGAGTTTTTATAAGTTAGATTTTGAAAATGAAAAAGTTAGAGCTTATATTCCTTGTTTCTGTACCACGGCACCTTATCTCTTAAATTTTGATTGTGAAATCTTGAACCAAGCCATTTAAGGCTTGGTTATCTCTTGATTTGTGTTTCTACACTCTATTGGAGTGTGTCTAAGTGCAGGTTTACCCTTTTGGTAACCTGCACTTTTGGTTTGTACTTGTGCAAAGTGCATCAGCAGAACTTATTCAGTTCCTGCTGACACTTTTGTTTCCATTTCTAGTTTTGCAATCTTAGGTTTTAGTTTTTAAGGTTAAAATATCTTTTAGACTAGGTATAGCTGAATATAGATTAGGATTTAGTTTGCATTTTCTTGCTTATTTCCTAGATTAATTTTGCTGTCAAAAAGCCACTAAAAAGCCAAAAACACCAAAAACAGTAGGAATAGGATTAGTCTCTTAATTTTGAATTTTTAAAGTTGTAGTATCTGATTTTCTTTCTTAGTTTCATTTCTTGTTAGTTGATTGATAAGTAGGCAAAAATTAAGCTCCTGATTTGGCTTATTGAGCTTTTGAGCTTAAGCTAATTTTAAGTCATTTGTGCTTTATGCTGAGTTTAGCACTTTCATCACCAATTTCAATGAGCTTAATGTATTCCTAGCTAAAATTTCTTTTCATTTTTAGATCAAGCACTTCATAAGCTTTCCAAAGCTTCTTTTGTTTTCAAATTTGAGCTTCTTTTGAGCTTTTTACAAACTGATAAGTAAAATCAAGGGGAAAGCCCCACTTACTGATAGCAGCTTAATAATAAGCTCTTTTAGAGCTTATTAGTGTTTTTCAGCCCCTAGTGCTTTTGTTAAAAGTGTTCTCACCAGCTTAATCTTTAATTTTGCTCTTTTAAGTTTTCCCTAAAAAGCACTTTTTAGTTCGTCTTATTTTTAAGCTTTAGTAAGGACTTTGCTTGTAGTCGGGTTAGGCCCTCAGGGTAGGAAGTGTAACTTTCTAGTTTTATTAATTGTCTATGTTAGTCCTTTAGTCCTTTCATAGTTAGTCCTTAGTTAAGCTCCCCGTTAAGTTTTAGTTAATTTGAATCAATTTTATTAGAAATTAGGTTTAGTTTTAATTAGTTTAATTAAAACTTTTATAAAAAGTTAAAAATTAGGGCTTTTATTTTTAGTAATTTTCTGCACACTTTCTTTATTTAGTGTAATTTTTATAAAAATTTTAAGATTAAATTTTTAAATATTTTTATTATTTTTAAAGTTTTTTAGTTTAAATTTTAGAAAAATCATATCTTTTGATCTAAAAATCATATCTCAAAAATAGTAATTCCTTTTTTTCTAAAATTTTCTTTTTTACTTATTTTATTTGAAAATTTTAATTTCAATTATTTTTATATTTTTTATATTTTCTAGGATTTAATTAGTTTTAAATAGTTTTTAATTCTTAAAAAATTCAAAAATAATCTAAAAAAATATTTTTCTTTTTCTTAAAATTTTATTTTATCATAATTTAGGTTTAGAAACTTAATTTGCAATTTTAGGGTTTAAATTTAGTAGGTTTGCTTATTTGTCGCGTTTTATTTGTTTCCCGTATTAGTTTAATTGTTTAAATTACCTTTAATTGTTCAATTTTCATTGTTGCTCTTTAATTAATAGATATAGATTATCAAAAATATCTTTGCTACATTCAAATCAGAATCCAAGCTTAAAACGAGGTTTTCAATATTTCCTGTGTGGGGAAACGACCCGGGTGATCATATTTGCCCGGTTTAATATACGTATTATATATTATATTATATATATTTTTGAGAGTGAATTTTACCGAGGGTAACTTGGTAATTTTCTTAATTGCTCTTAGGTTTATATTATATTGTGATATATTTTAGGTATATAAAACTGCAATCAATCGGTTACCAAAAATAAAGCGCTTCGTGGGAGGCACCCCATACTTATCCATTTTCTATTTTCTTTCTTATTTCTATTGTGATGTGAGGACGTTTGTACTCTTTCGATCTTTGTGTTTGTTGTGATTGTTCTGCTGGGATGACCCAAAATTTTCTGAAGTTCTGTGTCGGTGTTTTGCTCCCCCGGTCCACTCGAGCTTCCTGCCTTTGCTTGCTATTAGTTTGGGGAAATCCGATATCCTCTTTAAGATTATTATCGACTACACTTTATCTTTTAGACACACTTTAATATCGGCTTAAGATTGTTGTAATACTTTCTTCAGGCTTGAGTTATGCATTCGACCTTTTTGAGTTCTAGTATGGGGTTTTTAAGTCTTAGGCAACATTGAGGACAATGTTTGATTTTAGTATGGAGTAGTATATCTTCGATATGATCTTACCTACTTTTGCTCGTTGTTCTCACGTACCCCGTTTTCCCACAAAATTTTCAAAAATATGAAAAATTTTAAATTTTTTAATTGTTTTTGTTACAATTTTGACTTTCCTGCTGGGTAGAATAAGAGTAAATTTTAACTCGATCGAGCGTGTTGAGCTCTAGCTTGTTCCTTAACTTTTATGAGTGGGATGCTAAACAAGGATTAGTTGGAAATCTTAAGAGCTCATGTATGTAACCTGTTCTTGTTCTCCATAATGCTCTTACCGGATTAATCTACGTCGCTGTTTTTTGGAAACTAAACTTAAATCAACAATTTTTTATGTAATATAGAGCAAAAATTTTAGTCTTAGTTTAAATTTATACTTGAATTTTTCAAAAAGAAGTCTTCTCTCTATATAAAATAATAATAATAATAATAATAATGATAAAAAAAATATATAATGAAAGCCGTGGGCTGATATAAAGTTTGCTACCTTTGTCGCTCACAACGGTGTTGTTGTCTTCGAAAGAAAGACATAGTTGGAATAAAACATCCGTGTTGGCGACTGATAAAGTTTGGCATGCATCTTGCCGGCTCACAACCGATGTTGTAGCCTTCTAAAAGGTCGAGGGTTACAATTGCATAAATGTTATGTTTAATATTAAGTTGAATTAATAATTAGATTTCTTTTTGTTAAATTCAAATATGCTTTTGAACTTTGACTATTCTATTTTATAAGCTATGAATATTCGGGAAACCCGAGAGTTTTTGAAACCTAAGGTCAGTGAGTCCCGATACTAGTCTCTGTGGGGTGTCAAAAGCCTGGTCACTTAGCCGCAAGGTTGGGATGTGCCAAGACGAAAGTCGCTACATGGGATGATCTCGCCTTCAAACTCATTATTCTCAGGTGGAACGTGAAGCATAGTGTTTTGCAAAACATTGATGCATGGTTGAAATTCAAAATAGCACACTCACTTAAGATATAATAAATGTCGGGAGTGAAAAGTTCACAAGTTGCAAATATGAGTAGTGTTAGCATCTTAACTGATATTTAGCTGTGATTTTGTTTTAAGCTTGGTTCGGAGCAAGTGAAAAGTTGGGAACGGTGAATTTATCCTTTTTGGGGCATTCTTGGATCGAAATGCATCTTGTTCTATGATCCCTAACAGTTATAGAAATAACGAAAGTCGAAATATTCTATGTTTATATATAATTTTTTTTATAAAAATGGGAAAATGGGGTGTTTTATAACTTGTGATTTCTAAACTCTCTCCACAAAAGTCTTTGCTACTTTTCAAAGATTTAGTTTGGGGAAGTTTTGAGGTATTTGGTTATAGAGCATATAATATTGCGTGAGGACACGCAATCGCTTAGTTTGGGAAATTTTGATATGTGTGAAAACACATATCCATTTTATATTAAAATTGGCCCTAAAAAGACAAAATTATGCTTAAAATGCTTGTATATTGCTTGTTTTGTCTTTGTGATTGTGTAGGTACGGATATTGCAAAAATCTCAAGAAAACGGTCAAAACCGGACAAACACGGACACGGGAAAGGAAAGAGAATACAAGAGCCGGAGTATGTATCAAAAGGTCAACAGGTCAACTCTTGGTCATTTTTAGTCAACCACAAGAAGACAAAATTCCTAAAACACCCAAAACAGCCCTCATAGTTTAAACCTAATTTCACAAATAGTCCCTAAAGCCCTAACGGTCGTTATTCCTTTATATTATAAAGGATAACGCTCGTTATCCTTATAATTACCCAAGCCCAAAACACACTCTTGGCCCAAATCCTAAAAGCCCGAAGTCAAAACAAAATTACCCGGGTCAAACACACCCTTTTATAAAAAAAAGTAAAATGCGGGAAAGGTTGTTGTTACTATTCACCTTCTTCCCCGTTTAACCACGAGTCACAATCAAGGGGTAAATGCAAATTGGTGATGTGGCAATGGAATTCAAGTGAAAAGGAATGACATGGCATGGTTTGGCATCATACAAGCACTCCTATTGGTCAATCCCCACAAGATAGTACACGTGGGATATGGAAGAAACACAAGGGGAATGGATAATTTGCACTATAATGAGTGCAAAAGAAGCACACGAGGCCTGACACATGGAATGCCACGCTGGCAATCCGTGTGCTCCTCAATCTAATCTAACGACTCAAAGATGGTATCCAATGATTGCTAAGATTCAAGGGACAGGATTGAAAGGGAGCATATAATAGAATTTAAGCCTAGAAGCTTCTCTCAAGTGCTATAAATACAAGCTCAATCCTCACACACATCATCTTCTTTTTCCCCGTTTTTTTTAGTTTTTAGTAGCTTATAGAATTTTAGCTTATGTAACTTTCTTTTTAAATGTAAGGTCTTATTAAGCTTTTGTAGTTTAAAATTTCAAGCTTGTAATCTGTTTTTAATCAATAAAATTAAAGTTTACCTTATAAAATATGTTTTTACTTAATAAGCTCTAAAATCTCTCAATTACTCATATTACTGTTTGATAAGCTTCTCATAAGCTTTTATTAGCTCTTTGAGACTCTAAGCTCAAATTGAGCTCAAATTAAGCATTTAATCTATTTTAACTCTTAAAATCAGTTAATACCTTTGCTAAATGGATTTTGAGCTTTTGGATGATAAGCTTACAATAGAAGAGCTTATGGGACCTTTACTAGCTTATCATTGATAGGCTAGAGCTTGTAGACAACTCATTTGAGCCTTTTATTGCCTTTGTTTAGCTAAGGCCTTTGTAAGTTTTCATTATCCTTTCTGTCTTTAAATTTCTAGTCTAGATTTGACATCTCATTCTCGAGGCACTTCTCAACAATGATCCATTACCTCACCCAAATCAAGGAGATTACTCAACAGGAATTCAAAAAGAACTTAAAGTTGTTGAACCACAGAAGTCTTCACTCAAATATGCTACTTCTTATGAACCAAAAGTTGAACTTCCCGAAGTCGAACTTAAAGAGTTACCTCTGCATCTCGAGTATGCATTTTTAGAGGAAAATAACAAGCTTCCAGTCATAATTTCAAAAGATTTGAGCCAAGATGAAAAGACCTCACTCATATAACGTTCTAAAAAACCGAAAACAAGGCAATTGCATGGAACTTTCAGATATCTCGAGGCATAGATCCAGTTGTGCCTCTCACAAAATCCTGAAAGAAGATATTACTAACCTTCAGGTCACAACAAAGGAGGTTAACCCTAAAATCCATGACGTCATCAAGAAAGAAGTAGAAAAACTTCTTGACGCGGGATTGATTTATCCGATCTCGGATAGTCCATGGGTTAGTCCAGTCCATTGTGTTCCTAAAAAAAGGTGGTATTATACTGTTGTCAAGTGAACGAAGAAAATGAGATGGTGCCTAAAATTAGTCACGGATGAGAGTTTGCATCGACTATCGAAAGTTAAACGAAGCAACTTGTAAAGACCATTTTCCGTTACCATTCATGGACCAAATGTTAGAGCGATTAGCCGGCAATGAATTTTATTGTTTCTTAGATGGTTTTTTAGGGTATTTTCAAATCCCAATAGTGACCCTAAGATCAAGAAAAAACTAATTTAACGTGCCCATACAGAACTATCGCGTACCATCGAATGCCATTCGGATGATGCATGCACTCCGGAGACTTTTCACTTGTATGAATTGCCATTTTTCACGACAAAAAAAAAACAATGGAAGTCTTATGGACAATTTTTTTATTTTCGAAGATTCTTTTTCCTCGAGTCTTGCCAATTTAGACAAAATGCTACAAAAGATGTTAAGACACCGACATTAGCACTAAATTAGGAAAAGGAGCCCATTTTCATGGTGTTAAAAGCATTGTTTTAGGACATAAGATCCTAGAAAAGAGAATTGAAGTCGATAATGCCAAAGTTGAAGTAATTCAAAGCTTCCCTCACCCAACGGACCTTTAAAGGAATCAGAAGTTTATCTCTGGCATGCTGTGAATCAACGGAATAATTATCAAAGACTTTTTCAAGAATCACTCGACCCCTGACCCATCTCTAGAGAAGAACACTCCTTTCATTTTCTCGAAGATGCATTTAGCTTTCAAACATTGAAAAAGAAGTTGACCGAAGCTCCAAATCTCATTGCACCGAAAGGGACCAACCTTTTGAAATCATGTGCGATGCCAAGTGATTATTCAATAGGTGCGGTCCAGGGCAAGAATTGATAAGCATTTCGACCAATACCTATGCTAGTAAGACCATGACTGAAGCAGAAACAAACTACACAACAACAGAGAAAGAGATGCTTGCAGTTGTTTACGCATTTGAGAAGTTTCGATCATATCTAATCATGAACAAGAGTGTTGTTTACACGGACCACTCCGCTTTGAAATACCTCTTCAACAAGAAAGACGCAAAGCAGATTGCTAATGGGTACTTAACTCTCTTCAAGAATTTGATTTTAAAGTTATCGATACCAAAGGTGCTGAAAACTACGCAGCCGATCACCTTTCTCGTCTTGAAAACCCTTACGAGAATGTTTTTGATCCAAAAGAGATTAACGAGACTTTTCCTTTAGAGACTTTAAATGTGTTAACTTCTAAAGACCAAAGTACCAGCCTTGGTTCGCCGACTTGCTAATTACTACAACGGGGAAATTCCATTAAAAAGGAATGTCCGACTCAAGAGAAAAACAAGTTCTTTAAAGATGTAAAACAAATACTTCTGGGATGACCCTTTTCTTTCAAGACTTGTGCGGATCAAATAATCCGAAGGTGTGTAGAATCGGCAAAGAGCTTTGTAAATTCCGAAGCTTGGTCACAGTTGACCCACCTGGGTGTCACTACGGTGCAACTTTACCGCCAAAAAGGTTTTTTTATCCGTTTCTTTTGGCCTGACCATTTCTAATGATGCTTTCGAATTTGTCCAAATCTTTGTGAAGCAATCAAAGACAAGGCAAAATATCACATCAATGATGAGATCCTCAAAAATGCATCAAGTTTTGTGAAATTTTCGATGTTAAGGGTATCGATTTTATGGGACCATTTTCCGTCCCGTCTAAGGAAACAAAAATATTCTGGTTAGCGTCGATTATCTTTCCAAATAGGGGAGGAGCGAAAGCGCTCTCCACTAACGATGCTAGAGTAGTTTGTCATGTTTATTAAAATCCCTTTCTACCCGATTCGGTGCTCCTATAGCAATCATGAAGCGAACGAGGGACCTAATTTTTTTGTTAACGACAAATTTGATAAGTTATGTCTAACATATGGTGTCACCCATCGTCATTCGACCCTAACCACCCTCAAACGAGTGTCAAGTGAAGTCCGAATGAGTCTGCAAAAGAATTTTGGAGAGGACGGTCGGAGAAAACCGTGCCTCATGGTCCGACAAACTAGATGATGCATTATGGGCTTTTAGGACCGCTTACAAGACTCCAATTGGATGCACTCCGTACAAGTTAGTCTATGGAAAAGCGTGTCACTTACCAGTTGAACTAGAACACAAGGCATATTGGGCTCTTAAGCATGCCAACTTCGATTTAAAGACCGCGGGCGATCATCGAAAGCTTCAACTCAATGAACTTAGCGAGCTTCGTGATCAAGCTTATGAGAATTCGCTAATCTACAAGGAGAAGACAAAGAAACTACACGATTCCAAGATAAAGATCTTCAATGTTGGTGATCAAGTCTTGCTTTTCAACTCCCGATTAAAGATTTTCTTCGGAAAGCTCAAGTCCCGATGGTCCGGACCTTTTACAATCACCGAAGTTTATCCTTATGGCACAGCCAAATTGTCTCATCCTGATGGTTCTAATTTCAAAGTCAATTGCCACCGTCTTAAGCACTACTATGGAGGGGATACACCACCATTGGTTATCCCGGATCTCCAGACTTTCCCTAAGGACAACTAAATTCAGGGATCGAGTCGAGCTTGCGACTCGGTAACCAAAAACAAGCCGCTTCGTGGGAGTTCACCCCATGCTTATCTTTTCTATCTTCTTTCTATTTTCTTATCTAATGTGTTGTGTTGAGAGAGGCTTGTACTCTTTCCGATTTCTCGATGTTTGTTGCTTGTTTGTTGTGATTTTGCAGGATTGACCTAACAATTTCTGAAGCCTCTCGTGTTCGGTTGATTTGTCCCGTTCTACTCGAGCTTCTCATCCTTTGTGTGAAATTAGTTTGGGGAGATCCATATCCTTTCATCATTATCGATTAACGTTTATCTTTGCATACTTCATAAACGACTTAGATTTTCGTAGAGACCCGACTTTAAACATTAAGGACAATGTTTTGTTTTAGTTTGGGGAAGGGAATCTATCGATTTAATGATGCTTGCTTATTGTCTTGTTCTCACGTACCCGTTTTCCCACAAAAATAGCAAAAATTTTAAATTTTTAAGTTCTTATTTGTAGGAAAAAAAATGTTAAGACAAAAATGTAGGTTTTTCGTTGGTAAAAATAAAAAGTAATTTTTTACCCGATCGTACGTATAGAGTTCTAGCTTTCTCCCTTAACAATTAATGATGATAGTTTGTGCTAGTCTCATGTAGACTTTAAACAGCTAGAAACTGATCGTTAGTAAATGAAGACTTGTGCTAATCTCAAGTAGATTTCAAATATGCCGAGTTGGATTTTATATGGCTAAGTGTTCGCGAATCTCTTTATTAGAGATTTTAAATTACGAAGAATAAGAAATGATAGTGTTATTTATAAGTCATGACATTAAACGTAGAATAGTTGGTTTTCTTTCAAGCTCATATGTATTAATTGTGGCTTTTTCTCCCATTAGCTTGTTTCACCTTTATATATAATTGTTTAATAAATAGAGTTGTATGGTTTTTTGGTTAATAATTAGCTAATAGAAGTTTTCTTTAGTTCCTTCGTATTAGGTGATTACACATCAGAAAACTTAATTTGCACAATAATAAGTACATATAAGAAATATTTTGCTTATTCCTTAAAGAGCCTTAGGGTATATGGGATAAGTAGAATTCAATAATAATCCAAGACTGATAAAAGTTTGCTGTATCTTGCCGGCACAAACGATGTTTACAGACTTCTAAAAAAAAAAAGTGCGAGGTAAGTTACCGAAGTCAAAATATGTTTGCTACACTCTTGTCGAGCGTGCCATGTTTGTCGCCTTCTAAAGGACTGAGGTTAAATAAGTTTTTGCTTAATTTTTGTCTTACTTTGTGCCTTAAAGAGCCTAAGGGTATATGGTGCAAATAAGATTGATCCATTCATGTCTTAAAGAGCCTTAGGGTATATGACATGAATGGTGCCTTGCTTAAGTAGCCTAATAAAAGCCAAATTTTGGTTGCCTCGATGTGGACTTTAATCTTGATGACATTTGATCTTTTGAAAAGGGCTAGGAGCTAATTATTGCGTTCTTTACCAATTACGGCGTTTATTTTTGGAATTAATAAGATCGAAACAAAAGTCTTAAAGAGCCTTCGGGTATATGACTTAAGTAAAATCTTGAGATACAAAAGTAGGATTTACGAGAGGAAAAGTAAATACACAATTAGTATTTATGAGTAGTGTTAGTGTCATGACTTGTAATTAACAATGATCTTGTTTTTAAGCTTAGCATGGGAAAAGTGAAAAATCAGGGATGATGAAGTTATCTTTTAGACACTTAATTGTGCTTTTTGTTCTATGATCCTTAAAGTTACCAATAAGGTAATGAAAACAATACATTATGTCAACACAAATAAGTTGTAGTTAGGTAGTTAATTATCAAGAAAAATCATAAAAAGAGAAAAATCTTTGAAAATGGGAAATCGGGTGTTTTATAACTTGTGATCTCTTAACTCTCTCAACAAAAATCTTTGCTACTTTTCAAAGGTTTAGTTTTGGGAATTTTCGAGGTATTTGGTTATAAGGCATGTGATATTGCGTGAGGACACGCAATCGTTTAGTTTGGGGAATTTTGATATGTGTGAATTACACATATCCGTTTTTACCTTAAAAGGCCCAAATAAACCCAAAACGGACCAAAAATGGCAAAAATATGCTTGTATTTATGTTTTGTGTGTGCAGGTACGGATAAGTCAAAAATCATAAGAAAATAGTCAAAAACAGACAAACACGGACACGAGAATCAGAAGAGTACAAAAAGAAGCCAAAGATTCAAAGCCGAAGCCAGAAAAGTCAAACCCACAGTCAAATCCAGTCAAAACATGGTCAACCAAAGTCAACTCATAAAAGACAAAACCCAAAAATATTCCACTTTGGTCCTCCAACTTTCAGAAAAGTCCAAAAATAGTCCTTGGACCTTAATGGGCCTCAAAACCTTAAAAACCATACCCGGATACCATATTAACCAAAAGCCCAAAACCATAAGCCCATTAACCAAGCCCTATACCCTTTTATGAAACTACAAGGACTTGTCCTGCCATTTTTGAAAGTAGTTTTTACACTACAAGTGTGATATCAAAAGACAAGGACCATTTGTGCAATTTCACCAAACTTCCAACTGAATTAAACGTTTTCAGTTATAAAAAAAAGGGCGCCATTTCTTTTTTACTATTCATCGTCATCAACAATTTACCTTAGGGTTAAATCAAGGGGGTTTTGGAAATTGATGGGCAAGGAAGTCAATTCAAGAGCTCACAAGTACAATGGCAGGGTCAAATGGGTCAAATCAAGAGTCTTCATTAGCTCTCAAGCCAAGAGGCCACATCAGGTTGAAGCACATGGATATGGTGAATTTGTACTCATTTCACTCTCAAAAGAAGCACAAATGAGCCTCAACATGGATTGCCACGTTGGCAATCCGTGTGAGGTCATTTAGTGATCCAACGGATGTGATTAACTCCCCAATGATTGGTTGATCTAATGGCAGAGATTGATGGGCGCCTCTAACAAACTCAAGGCCTAGAAGCTTCATGGATCAGCTATAAATAGCACTCTCACTTCACTCACAGCGACATCTTTTTCTTTTCTAGTTTTTTTAAAATAGCTTAATTTTTTGCTTATTGTAATTTTTTTAATCAGTTGTAATTTCCTTTTAAGAGTAATGTAACTTAGTTTTTATTAATAAAAGTTAGTTTTAAATTGTCATAAGCTCTCATTTTCTTTTAAATGGTTAAGCTAAAGTTCATAAGCTCTCATATTAAGCTCTTTCAGTCTCTTAAGCTGAAATTGAGTTTAAATTAGTCTAATTCCTACTTAAAATTTTAAAATCCAGCTTAATTTACATACCTTTGCTATTTGGACTTTGAAGTTTTATGGAAGTTTGACCAGTCATGGAAGGGTCAAAGATAGACTTTTACTCCTAGCTTATTCATAAGCTAGGAGAGCTAGTAGATAAGCTCTAAGAGCAGTTTATGCCTTTGTTTAGCTGAGGCACAAGTAAGTTTTCATTTACTTTTCCTAATTTCATTTCTAGCTTAATTTTAGCTTAATAGTGTAGGACTGCTTATTTGCTTATTTTGTCTACTTATTAGTACTATTTGCCTTCTATATTGCTTATTATTTAGTTCTTATAATCTGATTTTAGCTTAATCATCTTAGATTATAGGTTTACATATATTTGACTTAAAAACCATTAAAGAAAAACAAAAATAGTAGAAATTAGCTTAAATTTTAGATTACTGCTTATTTAGTTGTTAATTCATGCTTATTAGGGATAATATAAACTCTGCATCATCTGGTCTTAAGCTTTTGATAAATAGATTTTCATTTCATAAGCTTTTTAAAAATCTGTCATATTAATTAGGAGTGTTTGGTTTAAGAAAGTTTGACATCTAAAAGTCAAAATTAATTATGCATTTTGCTTGAGTCACTTGTGTTTACCTTTAAGACAATTAGGAAAAGAGTTTTTATAAGTTAGATTTTGAAAATAAAAAAGTTAGAGCTTATATTCCTTGTTTCTGCACCACGGCACCTTATCTCTTAAATTTTGATTGTGAAATCTTAAACCAAGCCATTTAAGGCTTGGTTATCTCTTGATTTGTGTTTGTACACTCTATTGGAGTGTGTCTAAGTGCAGGTTTACCCTTTTGGTAACCTGCACTTTTGGTTTGTACTTGTGCAAAGTGCATCAGCAGAACTTATTCAGTTCCTGCTGACACTTTTGTTTCCATTTCTAGTTTTGCAATCTTAGGTTTTAGTTTTTAAGGTTAAAATATCTTTTAGACTAGGTATAGCTGAATATAGATTAGGATTTAGTTTGCATTTTCTTGCTTATTTCCTAGATTAATTTTGCTGTCAAAAAGCCACTAAAAAGCCAAAAACACCAAAAACAGTAGGAATAGGATTAGTCTCTTAATTTTGAATTTTTAAAGTTGTAGTATCTGATTTTCTTTCTTAGTTTCATTTCTTGTTAGTTGATTGATAAGTAGGCAAAAATTAAGCTCCTGATTTGGCTTATTGAGCTTTTGAGCTTAAGCTAATTTTAAGTCATTTGTGCTTTATGCTGAGTTTAGCACTTTCATCACCAATTTCAATGAGCTTAATGTATTCCTAGCTAAAATTTCTTTTCATTTTTAGATCAAGCACTTCATAAGCTTTCCAAAGCTTCTTTTGTTTTCAAATTTGAGCTTCTTTTGAGCTTTTTACAAACTGATAAGTAAAATCAAGGGGAAAGCCCCACTTACTGATAGCAGCTTAATAATAAGCTCTTTTAGAGCTTATTAGTGTTTTTCAGCCCCTAGTGCTTTTGTTAAAAGTGTTCTCACCAGCTTAATCTTTAATTTTGCTCTTTTAAGTTTTCCCTAAAAAGCACTTTTTAGTTCGTCTTATTTTTAAGCTTTAGTAAGGACTTTGCTTGTAGTCGGGTTAGGCCCTCAGGGTAGGAAGTGTAACTTTCTAGTTTTATTAATTGTCTATGTTAGTCCTTTAGTCCTTTCATAGTTAGTCCTTAGTTAAGCTCCCCGTTAAGTTTTAGTTAATTTGAATCAATTTTATTAGAAATTAGGTTTAGTTTTAATTAGTTTAATTAAAGACTTAGGGTGTAATCGGGTTGGGCCTCAGGGTAAGTAGTGAAACTTTTAAGTTTTATTAATTTTCTTCGTTAGTCTTTTAGTTTACACTGTTAGTCCTTTAAGGACTAACTTAAGTTTCTTTGATTAGTTTAATCATTTTAATTAAATAATTAGGTTTAGTTTTTAAGTAGTTTAATAAAAAAGTAAAAATTAGGGCTTTTATTTTTCATAAATTTCTGCACTTTTTCGTTTTCTAGTACAATTTTTATAAAATTTTTAGGGTTTATATTTTTAGCATTTTTTATTATTTTTAAGCTTTTAATTAGTATTAAATCTTAGAAAATTCATATCTTAAAATCTAAAAAGCCAAAAATAGTAATTGTTTTTTTTAATTTTCTTTTTACTTATTTTACTTAGGAAAAATATAATTTTAATTATTTTCTATTTTTTTTATTTTTAGGATTTAATTAGAATTAAATAGTTCTTAATTGATAAAAAAAAATTCAAAAATAATCAAAAAAATATTTTTATTGTTCTTAAAATTTTCTTTTATCCTAATTTAGGTTTAGAAACTTAGTTTGTAATTTTAGGGTTTAATGTTAGTCTATTTACTTAATTGTCGCGTTTTATTTGTTTTCCGTATTTGTTTGATTGTTTAAATTGCCTTTAATTGTTCAATTTTAATTGTTATTTCTTATTTAGTAGTTATAGATATCAAAATCATCTATTTTCTTATTCAAATCAGAATCCAAGCTTAAACGAGGTTTCAATTTCACTAGTCGTTGGGGAAACGACCCGGGTGATCATATTTACCCGGTTAAATATACGTATTATATATTATATTATATATATTTTTGAGAGTGAATTTTATCGAGGGTAACTTGGTAATTTTCTTAATTGCTCTTTTAAAGTATTATATTTTATATATATTTTGGGTATATAAAACTTCAAACACCAAAAATGCGGCCGTTCATTCTTTGATAGAAGATCTACTTCAGATCGACAAAAAGGCAAGATCAGTGATAAAATGGACGTACATAAAGAAAGATAGGAAACGAAAGAGGATATGGCGAAAGAATTTGCACCAAATTTGCTTTCACGACATCCTCTTCTGTTTCACACCTTTTTAGGTAGGCGCATCTTATCAATGATATTGTCTTTTTGCCAATCTGAACATGATGTTCTATAAAAAAACGGACGCCGGCCTTTGCTTGTCAAAACTAAAATACATTCAGCACTATCAACATTGTTGTCACATCTTTTAGAATTAACATTCATCTCATCTATCTTCGAGAGGTTGGCTTCTCTTTCCATGAACACCGGAGGTGTTGGACCTTTACTGTTTGCTATCATAGATAATAAGATTATAAAATAAAAGTGAGCATAAACAATCATTATTCTGCACTTCTATGCATAAACTAAACCCCAAAGCGTTGAAATTGTATATTCCTGGACAAAAAACAAACTCGAAGCAAAAGAAAACCCACATACGAATTCAATAACCTAATGTGCATGATACGATAAATAGTACATGAGGACGATCAAATAATAAAACAATGCAAAACCACATTCAAGCAAGTTAGTAGCTATATCTTGAAGAATATTAATCTGTACAGATTTCGATTCTCCTAAGCATGTGTCTACACGATCAGTATCAAGGTGATTGGCAAACAAATAAAGGGACCTAGATTAGCATATATCAAAACATTCAAAACACATATAATTTTCAAACTTATTAAAGATTTTAATAAAGCATTAACATTTTTATATCTAATAATGGCATGGAAGCATAAACAAAACAGGATAACATAATTATACAACTGTAAAGAGTAAATTTGTGGAATATCAGTTGTTGCAGAAGTTTAGGACAAAAAAATAAGCCAGCTGAGGATCTTTCTCCATGTTTAGAACATATTCTATGTAACACCCCAACTTTTATGGTATCAGTCAGAAATGTATATTATATTGCTTTTAGAGTACTAGAAATGCCGTCCGGATAGTTTTATTAGAAACAAGGACCTTCAGCGTAAATAGTTAAAGGGAAAAGGACTAACGATGCAAAATATTTAACGACAAGTACTAACGATGCAAAGTTAAGTTTAAGGACTGAAATTACAAAACAGTCCTTATGTCCTAATAACTCTAAATGTTCAAAACTTATCTCCCTATATCACACATGTATGTGTGAGTTTTAAGAAGGAAAAATATGGAGAAAGCTTCATGTTGAAATCACTTTTATGGTGATTTAGGTTGGATTTTTGATGTGTTTATGCTATCTCCAAGGTGCTATAAGATTTTTATTACTAGTCCCATCTGTTGTAAGTGTTGAATTCAAATTTTGATTTTAACTTTATGATAAAAATTTGAGGGTTTTGTTCATTAAAAGTGTTATGGGTGAAATTAGGCATGTTTATGAAGTTTTGCATATGTTAGATGGAGTATAGATTATGTAAAGCATGCTTTATGAATTAGAACATGATTATATTCCAGAACTAAAGAGGTTATGTTTTAAGATATGAATTAAGATAATGTTTTTGATGTCGTTGATGCTTAGTTTATACCATAAAGGAGTGTTTGGCATAAGCTTAAAATAATGGTTAAAGCAGTAAATTTTGCTTAAGAACTTATGAAAAATGATGCTTATAATGTTTAATAAACTGTGGAGAAGTTATAATTGTGATAATTATAGTCTTCTGTTGAGTTTTTGTCGTTTTGAATTTTGTGTCAACTTTGAAAGATTGTAGAGAATTAACTGTTCATCGGATTACGTCGAGGTCAAAATCAAAATTATAGTTCTCTGAGTCTACTTTATGATGCAATTGATTTCAGGTCCTAATTCTAAGTTTAAGTGGGTCAAATCTGCAATTTATAGCAGATTGCCTGAAAATCAATATAGGTTATGTGTAAGGATGCTATAGGTGGTTCTAATGACTATATAATGATATATTTTTGTGTTTAGGTGATCTCGGAAGTCAAAGAATGTTCGAGGAGTGCCTAAGCCAACCGAGGTGAGTAACAGATTCTCAGTTTTACATGTGTATTAAAGGAGACATGTTACCGCTTAGTATATTATTGTCATGAGCAAGTCACAACTTCAATATAATATTATATTCAGCTTCACTATGAAGTTATAGCACAGTTTTAGTTTTATGCCATAGGTCGGCCTCATGATTATGTTACAATATAGTTTTAGTAGTTCAACTTAACCACAATATCATGTATAGCTCAGCCTCAGAATTATGTCGTAACTCAATCTTTGTATTATGATATAGCTCAATTCTAATTTATATCATATCATAGTTCAATTTCAGTTTATGTCAAGTTATCGTCCAGTTTAAGCTTATGTCATGATATAGTTCAGCTTTAACTATGTTATGTCATAGTATAGTTCCAGTACCCCGTTCAGCCTCAGTTTCATGTAATAGTTCAATTTTAGTATCATACTATAGTCTAGCTTCAGTATTATGTTATAGCATAATTTGAATACTTAGATCAGTTTTAGTATTATGCCTTAGTTCAACGTATTATGTTATAGCATAATTTGATTACTTAGCTCAGTTTTAGTATTTGCCTTAGTTTGCTCTGCATTATCTGCAACATAAATTAATTATCTAATTCAGTTCTTAGTATCATATCATGGTTTTAGCCTCGGTATCAGATTATAGCTCAGTTTCTATATTCACCCAAGCCTTAGTATTCAATAACAACTAAACTTCAATATTCATTTATAGTCAAGACCCAATGTTTAGCTTAAGCTCAGTTTAGATATGAATATCATGCATCAATAGTTCTCGAATCAGAACAATTTAGTGAAAAGTTGAGACTCGGTTAGTCCTGTATGGAATGTTATGTAATGTGCTTTATGCACTTAGCCAGTTATGTAATGTGCCTTATGCACTCGACAAGCACTCGGTATTGTACTTATGCACTCAGTCAATATTTTGCTTTATGCACTTAGCATTGTGCTTATGCACTCATTTAACACTTAGTATTGTACTTATGCACTCAATCAGTATTGTGCTTTATGCACTTAGCCTTATGCTTATACACTCAGTCAACACTTAGTATTGTGCTTATGCACTTAGTCAATCTTGTGCTTTATGCACTCAACAAGGCGCTTATGCACTCAGTCAACACTCAGTATTGTGCTAATGTACTAGGTCAGTATTGTGCTTTGTACACTCAGCATTGTGCTTATACACTCAGTTAGTATTGTGCTTTATGCACTCAACATCATACTCATTCACTCATGTAGTACAGTGCCTTATGCACTCAGCATTGTGCTTATGCACTCAGCCAGTATTATGCTTGTAGTATGACTTTTTGTATCCGTGCTCATTCGCCCTCAGGTTATGTTTTGTTATCGCGCTTAATAGCATCACGTAGTATCGTGCTCATGCACTTGGTCAATATCACACTTATGAACTCAGTTAGTAATATGTTTCATGTAGTCACAATAGTACTATATGTACTTATTGAGCATCATGCTTTATACATGCAGTTTCAATAATTAGTTCCAGACATATAAAAATTCAGCTTCAGAAAGTAGTACAGAACTGCGCTTATGCACCCATGTAGAACCGTGCTTATGCACCCACGTAGAAACTCATATTGCATCCGTGCAAGAATGTAGTTTTTCTATTTCAGATTCACAAATACGGATCCAGATTTAGCTTTAGACTCAGTTATTAGTTCGATTCGGTACTGTCCAGTTATCAGTATCCAAATAACTTAGTTACAATATCAAAATTTTCAACTTCTCCATCATTAACCTCCACATTTGGATCATCAAATATAATATCACTATTAATATGATCATTACCAATTGTGGGTTTAATAATTTCAAGTTGCTAATGATACGTTTGTTTAGGATTACTTTGTGAGTATAATGGATTTATGAAGCTCATAGATGGATTGGATACCTCACTGATGAATCTAGAATCCTAGATTGGCCTATTGTCAGAATCATCCACTATTTGTTGAATTCGAGCCATCATGCATGCTGTAGCATTCAAATCTTCAAACTCTTCCACCTCATATGCATCCGCAAGTAGAAAATCATTATGTTCATTAGTGAGAATAATCCCAACTTCATATTTCTTAACAAGCAACAATTTTTTGTTTCTATAGAATTACTTCAAAATCTCGAAACCCTTTGCTTCCAGACAGTCTCTAGCATATATGACAAGGCCGTCTCGTGGAATTTGAAGGCCCTTTGTAGCCAATTATTTCTTAAATAGGCCTTTTTACTTTGAAAGTTGAATTATTCGTGAACACGGAATATATTTTATATTAACTTATAATGCATTGCTTTGTTATCGGGCAAAAACAAAATTTCTAACCATTATTATATTCTAATATAAAGTAGCGTCTTTTTTTCTTTCATATGCTAAACATTTTACGACAACATGTAGACTTTGAAACATTACATATTTTTTGTAATATAAGATGTTTTAAAATATATCATAACTAAAACTCATTTTCTAGGACATGTTTCAAGCTCATTATATATTTTTTTTGAAATTTTGTTTTTTTAGTTTAACTTGTACCTCAAATTGAAAAATAACTAGAGACTAAAAGTTGAAATATTAAAGTGTGATGTCAAAAGGACTGGAACTAAAATTAGATACCAATAGAGCTAAAACAGTAAATAAAAACATGGGGCCCACTAGAAACTTTCCTTCAGGTATGGAGTTATCTTCTTCACAAAAATACAAAGCTCATACTATTTGGTTTTCCACTATTAAAACACACGAAAAAGCTTCTTTCTCTTTCATGTTATATTTTCTGTCCTAAATCATCTTCTAACGAGATTAAATCTTCCAAGAATGATGTATATATTAATACGAAAGTTTTAGACATCGGAGGCCCCCAAAAATCGGAGGCCCTGTGCGGTCGCCTATGCTGCACATGCTCAAATCCGGCCCTGATAATGACCTTTGGCATTGCAGTTATAACATTGAATATTAGAAGCATTTCCCGAATTAGCCATGGTTCGTAGAATCCTCTGAACATTCCCATTTCCAGTCTCCTTTTGAACATTCCTATTTCTAGCAGAATCTCCTTGATTATCAATAGTCCTTCTCACATACCTACTACTATTCCTAACACTTATGCTTTGAATATCCACTCGATCAGCTTGCACAATTGCTTGATTTCTTGTATTCGAAGAAGTTCGAAGACGATTGTTTGTTGGTGTAGAATAGCGTTGAGTGATTGCACGAGCAAGGAGCATCATTGTTGTTGCTAGACTATCTTCTTGATCATCACAAATTGCTTATCCTTGATAATCATCATCATAACCAATCATCGAACAATGATGTGTATCATAGTAAGCAGGTGGAGATCGAGAAGATGAGGAATTTGCATATGTGTTTGCAACTAAAGCAAGAGGATCATGTGTCTTTGCTCCCCTTTTTTCTCTTGAAGCATTCAAAAGTCCTTCATATTGTTGAAGATGATCAAACAAAACATCATAGAGATTTGTTTTCAGATTCTTTGTCAAACGAACATTTGTGACATATTTGTTCCACTCTGGCTATAAAGAATTAAGAAACTTGGTATTGGTTGCCATGTTTATGGGTTTGATTTTGTTTATGTCCATATCATTGATGAGTCGTGAGAATCATTCAAACACAGATGTAAGAGATTCTCCTTCTTCGGAAGTGAACTTATCAAACTCATTTATGAACCTTGACTCCTTTTCATGCTTACTTAACTCAGTACCCTGCACAAGTCTTTTAACCCTATTCCACATATCTTTTGTATTTTCACATGATGTTAGCCCTAAAATGTGAGCGCCGTTTATGGAATTACAATTATTTATTAGTTGCCACACACACAAGGACTAGAAGTGTCAAATGTAATAAGTTAGGCATGTAAGGGATTATATATATTCCCTCCTTACTTCCAAGGAGGGGTGAGATCTTTCATTAGGTGTATTAGGTTTTTCTCTATCAATTTAATATACCATCTTTTCCTCCCTCTACTCTCTCTCTCTATGTCTTTCACCACCACCATAGTGGTGGTCGGCTAATTTTCCGGTCGGCCACCCGACACCATATTAACATCAATCTAATACGATTAATGGTTGATCCGCCACCAAATACGTATACGTAAAATATAGTATAAGGATAAGTCAATAATAGTATAGTAAGTATTTTTTTTTTGTCGGTTTCTAGAAAATTGCTTTTAACCAAAGCAAATTCAAAAACCTCCCGGGTCGTTTCCTCGACGAAGTGTGAATTGAGAATCGGTTAAGTTCATGATCGCATGATTTGAATGGTTTTTAAAAATCTTGATTTGGTTTTCTAAATCCTACTAAATGTAAATGACAAGTAAATAAAAGCACGAAAACAAGTAAGCAAGTAACGACAATTAAACATGTAAGAATAAAAACGTAAACGGGAATTAATAAAACACGACATTTAAGCATCTACATCTAATTTAAGCCCTACAACTTCAAATCTAATTTTTATAAATCCTAAATGACAAAAGAAAATTTTCAGAAAAAGAATTATATATTTTTTATTTTTATTTTATTTATTATGAATTAAAAACTAACTTAACTAAGAAAAATGATTAAAAATATAAAATTAATACTAAAAATTTTGGAAAAATTACTGTAAATACTTTAAACTATGGAGAATGCAAGAAAAATACGATATTTGAAAAACTGCTTATAAATAAGCAGTAAATAAGCCCAACAACTTATAAGGCTATTTGGCTAAAAAAAACTTAAAAACCAAATGCAACCCAAGGTCTTACAGAAAAGACCCAAGGGTGCAAATGGTTAAGGTGCTTGGCAGTTATGGTTGAGGTCTCGAGTTCGAGTCCTCCTAATATGGCCAACACCTAACCATTTTTTTTATTTTGCAAAATTCTTTTTGGAATAACTTAATACTACTAAAATAAGAACTTTTTGTAAATGGACTTTTTCCTAAACACATAAATAAGCCAGGAATAAGCTTATGAAAGTGACAGCCTAAGCTTTTTTATACTAATGACTTTTTATCCAAAATTTTGAACTTTTAAAACTCAATAAGCTAAGGAAAAGAGCAAATAAACTAAAACTAACTAAAAGCTATTCCTAATAAGAACAAAAGATAAAAATAAGCACACTTATAAGCCTGAAATAAGCTAAGAAGAAACACAGTAGTACTAACTTTAAGTTAGTACTGCTATGTTTGCTAATGCTTATTAAAACTCAATAAGCAAATGAAATCCTAATAAGCTGAGCATAATCCTAAATCTAGTCCTAATAAGCTATCATGATAGATGTTAACTAAAATTATAGCTAGAAAAGCTTTTAAAAAGCTAAAATGAAAAGAGGATAAACTGACAGTTTTAAGGGAATAAGGCTCAACTTTGAGCTTATTTTTAGAAAAGATAAGCATTTAGAATTTTGTAAAAACTAAAAACAGATAAAGTTTGACAAACAAAGAACATATAAAAACAAAGATTATGGAATTTGAACTACAAATAAGCTAGAAACTAGACTTGGAAAAGTGACAGTTTAATCAGCACATACTGATTTTTTTTTGATTTTTGTACCATGAAAAATTGCAAAGAGCAGCCCTATAATTAAGCTACTAAAAGAGGTTTAGAAAACTCAAAAAAAAAACAAAAACAGATCAAGCTTAAGATGCAAGGAGCTTATATACTAAAAATCAGACTTAAAAACTAACTTTATCCTACCTAGATTTGCTTATGAAAATGAGACTTTTGAAACTTAAAACATGAAACTTAAGACAAACAAAGAATAATTGCACTTTATTTTTAAAATCTTTCTACTGCATTAGTAAACTAGAAAGCACTTAAAAAGAATTCCAAAAGCCTCAATTAAAGATTCTGATCTAAATGAGATCAGTTACTAAACAAGACTTTCTCAAATTCACACTATGGTTACTTAGAATCATAAATTCAATTTTTAAGCTACAATAACTACAAGAAACAGATTAAAACCCTAAGATTAAACTTGTTAAAGTTGGTTCAAATGACACAAGTGATCCAACAGTTTTGCAAAATTAAGTTTTGCAAAATTAACTCATGTTAGTACTGTTTGATCCAAACACCCCTTTAAAATACAGTTTTGCAAAATTAAGCTTTTAAAAACGATTTTTAACACTAAAACATGTAAGACCAGATATTGAGTATCTTAATATTAACCTAATAAGCAAATATTAAACGACAAATTTAGCCATATCAAACAATTTGAAACAGATTGGTGCAAGTTTTGATGAAAAACTAACAATTTTTTAGGATTAAACTTGAGAACTAAATTTAGACTATGAAACACAAAAAAAACAGATGATCAATAAGCATTAACTAGACATAATAAGTACATAAGAACATAAATAAACAATAGAATAAGCTAATAATAAGCAAATGCAATTATAAGCTGAAAAATGCAAATAAGGACTTACAATCAGTCCTTAGAACTTGATGAAGACCTAACCTCTAACCTAACACCCCTAGGTCCAATTCTGACAGCTTATAAAACCAAACCAAACCAAGCTTATTGATCCGAATTCCAAATCCAACCCAAAAGCCTCCAAAATAAAGATGTAACTTCAAACTTCCAAATCTAAAGCTCAAAACAGCTTTAACAAAGCTTAATGAGCATGTAGAGAACACAATTGAATGAATGAAACAGTTACTTGAGATGAATGAGCAAAACAATAGAAATAGAAATATATTTGTGATTTTTTTATTGATTGAAAAGGAATTACAATACAATAAAGGAAATGACAAGGTAATTTAAAGTGCAGTAAGGTAAATTGACAGGAAAGTAAAATGGTTTAACCAATTCTAAATACATAAATTGGGAACCCCTTTACAATGAGAAAACTATCACTATTTATAGGACTTTGAGGAGAGCTAAGGTGGCTTGGTGTGCTTCATATGAGTGTGAAAACATTGAGTGTAGCCCAAGGAATAAATCCCACCATCTAATCTTTAATTTCATCACAACTTTTGATCTCATCCGTTGAATTGTTGTATGTTATCACTCGGATTGCCAAGCTGGCACTTCTAGAAGTAGTCACGCATTCCTTGTGACTTGGAGGAGCGTTATTTCTTAAAAGTGACCTCAAACCCATCATGGTTAAGCTTTACCCATCCCTGGTTTACCCTGAGGTTAGGGTGTGTCATGAACAGTAACATAAAGTTTACGCGCCCTTTTCTTTTATTCGTTTGACCCGAGTTATAAAAAGAGTTGACTTGGGCTCATTTTATAATAAAGGGTTTAGGACGTTTGGTTTTTTTGGTTTGGGCTTGGTGAATAAAAGGTTAAACGAAAAAGGGTTATGGGCTTACATGATTTGGGTTTGGTTATTTTGGGACTTAACGATCGTTAGTCCTTTGGTAATAAGGGACTAACGGTGTTATTCATTTAGGGACTTTTGGTGAAATTGATTTAACATTAAGGGTATTTTGGTGATTTCAAAGGTTTTGTCATCTCATGGTGAAACCATATGTTGACAACATCCTGGCTCTTCGTGCACTCATTGTCTCGTGTTTCGATTTTGTTCCAGTTTTTGGCTCTTTTCTTGTGATTCTTGAAATATCTGTACCTACACATCACAAAAGACAAAATACACAATATACAAGCATAATTTGTTCATTTTTTTTTATCTTTTAAGGGTCATTTTTGATAAAAACGGATATGTGATTTCTCACATATCAAAATTCCCCAAACTAAATGATTGTCGTGTTCTCACGCAATATTATATGCTCTAAAACCAAATATTCCAAAACATTCCCAAACTAATCCTTTGAAAAGTAGCAAAGTCTTTAGCGGGGAGAGTTAAGAAATCACAAGTTTTAAAACACCCCACTTTCCCATTTTTTCAAACTTTTTTCATTTTTATGATTTTCATAATTTACAACTTATTCATGTATGACATAATGTATTGCTTTCATTATTCATTAATAACTTTGATGATCACAGAACAAAAAGCACAAAAAGTGTTTCCAAATGGATATAAAATTTATGTCCCTGACCTTTCAACTTCTTCCAACGGCCAAACTTAAAAACAAGATCATTGTAGATTACAAGTTATGATGCTACACTTACTCATAAAAGCTAATTGTGTACTTACTTTTCACTCCAGTATTCTAATTTTGTTATCTCAAGATTTTACTTTAAGTTCATTTACCCGAAGGCTCTTTTTAAGGACTTTATTTTCGACTACTTATTAATTCCAAAATAAAGCGGAACGATTAAAACGCAATAATTAGTTCTAGCCCTTTTCATAAGATCAAATGTCATCAAAAATTAAGAGTTCCACATCTGAGGCGACTCCGGCGGACCAAAATTTGGCTTTTATTAGGTTACTTAAGCATGGCACCATTCTTGTCATATACCTTAGGCTCTTTAAGACATAATTTGGGCCAATCTTATTTTGCACCATATACACTTAAGGGCTTTTAAGGTACAAACAAGACAAAAAATTAAGCAACAATATTTATTCATAAACCCTAAGGACTCTTTTAGGAATGATAAGGCTATAAATTTCACTTATTAACTTTAGTTACCCCATTACCCTAAGGCTCTTTAAGGGAATAAGCAAAATATTTATTCATGTGATACTATAATATGCCAAATTAAGTATTCCTGATGTATACTCATCTTAATCACAAAGGAACTAAAGAAAACTTTTATGAACTAATTATTAACCAAAAAAACCACACAACTCTATTTATTAAACAATTATATATAAAGGTGAAACAAGCTAATGGGAGAAAAAGCTACAAATAACACTTATGAGCCTTAAAGAAATCCAACTATTCTATGTTTAGCATCAAAACTTATAATCTACTCTATCATCTCTTGTTCTTCACAATTTAAAATTTCTAAGAAAGAAACTCGTGAATGCTTAGCCTAATAAATTGTTCTTTGCATATTTAAAATCAATTATGGGAACTTGCAAAATCTTGACTTTTTCAAGCTAGACTTGCCTTTTATAGCTCCTTGTATAAAAGATTAGCAAATTTCAATCTATACACGTTAAGGAGAAAAGCTAAGATATAAAACCGGTCGGGTCAAAATTTACTTTTGTTCTCACCAACGGAAAGCCTACATTCGTGTCAAAACACTTATTATTTTTATCAACTATTTTATATTTTTCACTATTTTTTTCATTCTTTTTTTAATGATAACATGAACATTTAAATTTTACATATATAAAATTTTAAAATTTTTGCGCGAAAACGGGGTACGTGAGAACAACGAGCAAAAGTAGGTAAGATCATATCGAAGATATACTACCCCATACTAAAACTAAACATTGTCCTCAATGTTTCCTAGTCTAAGGCTCAAAACCCCATACTAGAACTCAAAAAGTCGAATGCATAATCTGAGTATAGAGAAAGTATCACAAAAATCTTAAGCCGTTTATGAAGTATGCTAAAAGATAGATGTTAGTTGATAATAATCTAGGATATCGGATTTCCCCAAACTAATGGCAAGCAAAGGCTAGGAAGCTCGAGTGGACCGGGACAAAACACCGAACACGAGAGTCTTCAAAAATTTTAGGTCAATCCTACAAACAATCACAAGCACAAACAACAAGAATCGAAAGAGTACAAGCCTCCTCACATCACATTAGAAATAAGAAAGAAGATATATGGATAAGCATGGGGTGTCTCCCACGAAGTGCTTATTTTTGTTCACCGAGTCTTGAGCCTAACTCGATCCCATACTTGAGTTTGGTCAAGGGGGATAGAAATAGAGATACGGGACATCCAAGAGAGGAATGTCCCCTCCAGAAATCATCATCGGGCTCTTAGAAAAATCAGAAATGATTTTGTCCCGATGAGATAAGAAAGGAGAAGAAAGAATACCAAATGCATCCCGTGATAAAAGTCTCTCGGATTGGACTTCAATGAATATCCCCGGATCGAAAATCTTGTTTCTAGATCCGGAAGGAAAAGAAACTTCAAGACCGGATCCGAGGGAATCGTCCAAAGGAGTGAAGTCCGAATCCAGGGTGGGTTGGGTGGGTAAAATATTAAGCATATGAACACGAGGTTCTCCCAAAATAGTTTCCATAACAACGTTGGTCAACTCACCCTGATCGGGCTCAATCTCAAAATGAAACGAATCATACTCGGGAAGAGAGTTATCAGCATGAGTAGTGGTACTGCCACTACTCGTCTCTTCCTTATGATCGCTAAAAGTCTCGAATTCGGGCAAAGAATTAACCGAATAAGAGAGAGAAGTATCGAACTCCTCAAAGAATGAATCACTATCCGCGACGGGGATAGGAAATGAGGAGGGAGACTTGAGCACACGATCAGGAGTAGGGTTGTCATTCAAAGATTTGATATTAGCAATAAGACGATTGATGTTCAATAATTTCTCACAAAGAATAATGTCTTGGATTCGAAGAGTATCTTCTAAATCAATCTCTTCCTTCTCTTGGTCAACATTATTCACCTCCTCTAGGCTGATGAACTCAGAATCGGGAGGTGATGCTTCAACGTACTCGATATGTTCTCAAAAATCTCGTCATTCATTGAGAGTGCCTCCTATCATCGTCTGGAAATACGGATTAAAATCTCAGAATGATCTTTTAAAGCATCAAAAGTAGAAGAAATTTCACAAATGGGCACATCACACGTATCATTGGAAATACTCTCAGACTCACTTGGGATTGAGATAAGGTTCTTAACACTAGACTTTATTACTTCGTCCGATTCCATTTCCGGAATAGTGCTAAGATGCTCGTCCCCCATACTTAGAGAGTTATCGGGCTCCACGGTCGGTAAGTCGGGTGTGATTGCATTAACCAAAGAAATTTGAGGCGTTTTATTCAAAGGAATAATGCTCTTCTTGTGAATAACTTTAAAATTATTCAAACACTCCGTAAAACGAGTTCTACGTTTAGGCGCCTGCTCTACGACATTCTTAAGTTCATGCTTTTCCTTATCGACATGTTGAGAATTCAAATTAATCAAGAGAAGTTTAGAATTAAGAGCACTTTCAATTAGATCTTCAACATTATTATGAATACAATAAAGTTCTTTTTGTCGACAATCTTTAAGCAAATCTAGCATCATATCTTCCATTTTTTTCTTTTGCTCTTCACAAACTTTTATGCCACACATTTCTTCAATAAGTTGATGAAAGTCGGAGTTCTGTGGTGGTTCTTCCTTTTCTTAAGTTGCATGCTCTTTGATGTGTGCTAAAACACACATCATTTATACCCCGGAAAATGCTAATAAACAGACTAAAACACTAAAATATGGGTAAATATGTTACAAATATGTTTGTATTGTGTTTTTATGTCTTACAGGTACAAAGGATTGAAAAACAAAGCAAAAACGGTAATTTTTGGATGACTTTCGACGACGTTTTTACATTTATTGAGGCTCAAACGAAGTCGTTAATATTCCTCGATCACACCATTGGAAAGAGCACGAAATTATGAGTCCAACGGTATCGGCCTTTCATATGTGAACCTTTTTATTTTGAACCTTTTTCGCCATTTTGAACCTTTCTTTATTAAATATTCTGACATGGCCAAACGGGGGTTATATAAAACATTTGGCATATAATAACTAGAACCATGCTCTAGCCCAACGGCTAGAGTCATTGGTTTATACACGAGAGGTCGAGAGTTCGAACCCCAGGCTTGCTTGGGGTGAGGATTTTCCTTGTCGTGACACGTGGCCCACTCAGGTGGTGCCACGTGTCGACCCGACCCGGCCCATGACCCGATCCAGACCTGACACGGCCCAAGACCCGCCGGTTGACTGGCGGTCAACCATCGTTGACCGGTGGTCCGGCGGTGGTCCGGCAGTAGTTAACCACCGATCAACGGTGGTTCGCCGCCGTTGACCGCCACCGTTGACCGTCGCTGCCGCCGTTGACCGGTGGTCCGGCGATGGCTCCGATGACGGTGACGGAATAGTGCCTACGCCACGTGGCACCACTCAGGTGGTGACACGTGGCAAACTAATCATTAAAATTGCAGGTCTGGATAGGTACGAGGTACTGTAGCTTCGGGTACGAGGTGGTAGTGGCGGTTACGAGGTACTGTAGCAGCTAGGGATCCGAGCCAATCATTGGGATCTTCTAGAAGGTGATGTGGCAGCCTCTGATTGAAGGATCTAAGAATGTCATACGAGGTATTATTAATGCCAATTATTGGCGGTGGAGGAAATTATGTATGAAATTTCGTTCACACGCTCCTCCGAGCCAAATTACTAAACTACCCTCAGATCTTGAACTCTCATTGGCTAGCAATCTGAAATGACAAAAATGCCCTCACCACTTTGAGACTATAAAAATCACACGCAACAGCTGTATTCATTTGGGGGGATTTAGATTTAGTAGGTATTTTCACATAATAGTTGTCACACCCCGCCAAGGCTGAAACACGAGGCGTAACGTCATGGATATCATCACAACACAATGGTGTCAACAATAGAGAAACACTAAATGCATAACTAAGTAATAAAGACACAATGTGTCATGACAATACCGAAAACCAAAAGAACGACATCTTGTATTAATGAAAAAGGGTCTCACCAATACAAGAACAATATCTCACAAAACTAATAAAATCAAATAACATTTAACAAAATCCATACAACAAACATAAACAAACTCAGGAGCGACTCCAAATGCATCCTAGCTGGGGTCATTTCTAGCCACTTTCCTAACCTCTAGTATATTCATGAAGATCACCTGAAAATGGATGCTAAAACGTCCAACACCAACGGTGTTGAGAGTAATAGGTTTAGACACGCCAAAACAAACTTTTAAATCAATTACTGTGGATAAATAAACCATAACATAGCATGAAATAGCGTACTTTCATTACAAGCTAAAACATGCAATCACATCAATCCACATTGAGACGTTCACGCTCAATCCTCACACAAAACATAGCAACAATGAGACGATCACGCTCACTCAAACAACTCACAGTAATAAGACGATCACGCTTACTACCAATCAAATCCATAAATGCCATGAGACGATCACGCTCAAGCACAACAATTCATACCATAAAAGCAAGTAGCACATAACATACAATAGTCACGTATAGCCCATGCATAATTTAAATCACATTATCACAGTAACTAAAACATTTCAAAACCTCTTTGCATCATTTTCACCCCAAGAAAACATAAGAAAAAGGGGCTATGAAACTCACCTGATGCTTAGCTTCCCAAAAGAATCCAACAAAAGCTTCACAAACACTTCACGGATAATCTAAATAATTAAGCACACAATAAGCTACCATCAATTAGGCATTCAACCCAATATGATGTAACCTCAAATATGATGGATATCTAAGCTATCTACCATAGTTCTATACTTGATTTAACCCTTTTCCAACTCCTACATATGCCATTTACACTTCAATGCTACACTTTAAATTTTCTGGTTTTGAGCAGAATTTTATACTCACTTACGCGTCCTAAATGTACCACTTAAACACTTCCACAATTCAAACCAAAATTCACCAACCTACATATATGTCCTATGAACCTCTCATAGCTCTCCCAAATCCATTACCCTTTTAAAAAAATCCTTTAGAAATTCATTAATCCAAAGTGTTCAGAATTCATCCAGAATCCGACCCCCTAAAAGTATGACACCAGATGCCACTTTAGACCTCATTACATACTTAGCAAAAATTCAGGGGTCGCACACAATATATGAACTAACTTCCACGCAATTTTGAGCCTCTAACTAGATGTCTAAGTATTTTTAGAAAAATCAAAACCAAAACTGAAATTCGTCATAGTTTTACACACTGATTTTGTAACGGCCTTTTGACCCACTTCCCGACCATAAAACTCACGAGACCAACTTTGCTGGAAATTAGACTCTCTGAGGTTATCTCCAGTATGTTGTAAATTGTTTATTTGATAATTTATGATTGAGTTGTGACCGTTACGAAACTGCCTAATTTTTTGTAGTGAATTAAACAACTAATTCGGGCGATCTAGACCCTAACGCTTCTATGATTCAAATCACGATAAACAAATGATACCAATGATCAAACAATCATCATTAAACTATAAACTCTAGAAAATTTAAAACCCTAATTTATTTTCATGATTAAACCTAATCCATCATACTTAGATTACAAGAATTAAAATAAGAACTAGAATTAAACAAAGAATTAGAAAATACCTTAAACCCTAAAAATTTTCTTCTTTTTTTTCTCTGGATCGGTCGAACAATAGGGGATTTAGGGATCCTTTATTTTTGTATTTATAGGCCTCCTAAAAGATATTCTAGATTAACTCTAATTAGGAATTAGACTTGGACTCAAATTTGTTTCCTTTTCTCCCTTGTAAACCAAACCGATCGGCACCCCCCTTTTATTCTTTTTTTTATTTTTTTATTAATTACATATTTATTTACAATACCTTAAATTTTAATAAAAACCTTAACTTATTTGACTATACCTTTTTGCTTAAACGAAATTCACTAGACTTTTAAAAATAACTTTTTAACTTTTCATTTTCAACCTAACTTTCCTAAAATAGAATTTTTACATTATTCTTAACTTACCACTTAAAATCTAAACCTATCTTAGATTACTAACACAAAAATACGTATACGTAATAAGTCTCACATTTAACACATAAACGCTCAAATCTCAATAATCATTTTCTTGTCACTCAAAAGTGAACGAAATGAATTCAACCAATTTCACCACCGTTACAATCTCATTGAGATGATCACACTCAATAGATTGATTCCTAATACCTCACATAACCCACATAAACTCATATAAACACACAGAATTACATACACCATATATTGCAACGGGCACATAAGTCAATACTAACGGTTTGAGTAACATGCTCAAATCATGGTTGTCACAATAATGCTCAAGATTCTTCATCGTTTTTACTCAAGCGACGGTTGTCACAATCATAAAAAGAATTGAAACGTCGCGAAGGCTCGGTAGTATAAGTACTAAGATTAGCCACCTGCTCTAGTTGCCGAAGCTCTTTCTTTTTATTAATTTCAATACTCATTCCATTGAATTTTCCCTTAGCTCATCAATCTTAATTTCACATTCCCTTCTATAACGAATATCTATTATCTCATTACGATAATCATTAATCTGAAGTTGATTAATTATACTTCGCATGTCATCTAAATATTGCTGCTTCAGATCCTCCATATCTTGGATACTGATTTCTTGAGGAGGTGATTGATCGATGGGTAGTGAGGGTTGATCAAAACCGTAAGAATTATAATCATAGCAAAGGTTAAGCTCAGGAAAGTTTTGATGCCACGGTTGATATTGATAATCTTCATGAAGACCCCCATATTTTTCACAATTAAGATATTGTTGTGGAAAACTCGATGAATTTTATGGATAATAGTTATCATCAAAGTTTTGATTATAGCACGGTTCCTGCTCATAGACAAGTGGTACCCGTGGTGGACAATCATAACCATAATGAGCGTCGTTCCCATATAATTCACACGAGTATGATTCGTACTGGGGTTGTGGAGGTGGGTGGGGGGGGAAGGAGAAGAGGAAGAGGAGGGGGCGGGAGGGGGGGTGGGGAGAAATGGGAAAACGTTTGATGGTCATTGAAATGAGTTGGATATTTAGGAGCTCACTGGCTGAATTTCATCTTGAAGCGCAAACCCAGCAAAATCCTTCTCTAAGACCATATCCATACCATTTGCAAGTATACCATTGACAACGTACACCATCTTCTAACGGATCTCCACACCCAAAATAATGAAATTGGTCGAACGAAGATGTTTGGGGTTGTGAAGGTGGGTAGGAAAAATCGGGTGTTTCATCATTTGAAATGGAATCGGGGTTACAGACAAACTCGTCTCCGAAACTCACATTGGTACAACGCCGACAATTTTCACCGTTAAACCGACCTCCACACCACAAGCACCTTGAAAACCAAGACATGTTGAAGAATTATCGGATAAGAAGGTTAAGAGAATAAGAATTAAACGAATAAGAGGATATAGAAGAATATTTATAGATTTTTCAAATAATACATAAGGAAAAGAAATAATAAAAATAAGAAAGAAAAATATTTTTGGTAACTGAAAGTCAAAGGTGTATGGTAGCTCTCTAGAAAACGCACAAAGAAGCGGAGGAGCGGGTAAGCGCGAAGTGTTTTAAAAACCGTCTCCTTTCGGATCGAAGTTCGTTGGATCGACCCTCCTTATACCTTTCTTATAGTTTGTTTACTAAATGTGAGCTGATACGACAATTAACAAACGGTTATTTTTAATTTTTAAATAAAAAGGAAAATAGAATAGAAAAATATTTTTGGGTTTTTATATAAAATGAAAACTTTCACGGGGAAAGGATCTTCAAGGCTCGAACACGATAATACAGTAAAAATCGCTACACCTCTCCTCGGCAGCAGCGCTATTTTGGTTCTCCATGTTTGATCTTATAATTGGTTTTTAAGATTTTAAAGGGGTGTTTGGCACACGCAGTTTTAACCTAGTTAAGACTGTTAGGGTTGCTTTTGAGGTTTAAAATAGTTTTTATAAGCTCAATTTAAGTCTAAATGTTAGTTTTATTAAGCTTAGATTAGAGTTTGTTAAGCTTTGAAGTTTGATTTATCTTAATCTCAAGTCTGCTAGTCTAAGTGTTTTTCTATACTGCTTATTTTTAGATTAATATAAGAGTGTGCTCAATATGTAGTTTTTGTGTTCCAAATGTGATTTTAATGCATCAATTTCCATCTGTTTTGAATCAAATGGTTTTGGAAAATTCCTTTTGAGAAAACAGTCAAGTAGTGGTTTGAACTTAAAAGCCCTTTATGCAAAATCTTTTAAGAGCAACTCTTAGCTTAACTAAGGATAATTCTAGTTAAATTTAGCTTATTGTAAGCTGTTCTAAATCTGATTTAAGTTTCTAATGTGTCAAAGTAATTTTAAAAGTCTTAAAAGTTAGTTGCAAAAAGCCAATTAGCTCAAAAAGTCATAATCAAATGTGATGTATGCAGTCTGTTTTAATTTGATTATTGTTAGCTTATTTAGTTGTTTTTTAGCTTAATTCCAGTTTAAGTTTGTTATTGAGTCAAGGTCTTAATCTGTTTTCAGTTATTAGCTTATACCTAGTGCTTTTTAGTCCTTAAATGTAGCTTAAAAGTAGTGGTGTAAGCCCTTTTTAAGTGTGTTTTAGAGTCTGATGTCTTAATGGTTTTAGTTGTTTTCAGCTTATTTTGTCTGCTTATTTTTAGTCCTAAGTGCTTAATAGGTCTAGGATTAAGTCTGTTTTAGCTTATTTAGTTTGTCTTGTTGCTTATTCAGTCTTAAAAAGCCAAAACAATTTAACTTAAAGCTTATCAGTTTTTAAGCTAAACTGTCAGTTTTAGAATAGCTTATTCTAGCTTATTTTTAAGTTCTGGCAAAAAGTTCCTTTAGTAAAGTTTCTTATTTCAGCTTATAGATTAGCTTTTTCAAAAAGGAAAATAAAAAAAATTGCAAAAAGGTAGGTCACAGGACTTGAACCTGCGACCTCACCTTCACAACACCAACACCTTAACCAGTAGCGCCCTTGGGTCTTTTCTGTTTAGTATTAGAAATAAATTCCTTATATGCTTTAATTCAGTTATAGCTTATTTTGCTTATTTGATTTTTACCAGCTTATTGGCTTTTGCTTATTGGTTTGTTTTTCTTTATAAACCTTAGGAATAGTAATTAGAATTTTTATAAATTTTTTCAAAAGCTTTAGGATTAAGTTTAGTATTTTTAATCTCGTTTTTAGTATTATTTAGTTTAAAAAATTGTTTTAAATAGTATAAAAAGTCAAAAAAAATTATGTGTTTTAAAAAAATAGTTTAATGCATTTTAGTTTAGAAATTTGCATTTTGAGTTTTTAGAGTTTTAATTTGTCAATTTTAGTTAATTGGTTAGTTTATTTTAGTTATTAATAAGTTTTTAATTGCTTTAAATGTCGTTTGATTTTTAAGTTGCCTTAATTCTTAGATTAGCGTGCCTTTATGTGCTTTCCCTTTGCGTTTTTAGATTTAGAAACCAAAACCAAAACTTAAATGATAATCAAGCCTCGAAGTCGCGACATGAACTAATTTGCATTCACCTCTCACTGCGAGAGAACGATACCCTTTGATTACTTAGTTATATCTTTTCTAAAATAATTTGTATGATACTTTGCTTATGTATATGTATTTATATATATATATAAAATATATAATAATATATATATATAAATATATATATGTATTATATTGTATATGTAATTGTATATGTATAGTAATGTATATGTATATGTATGTATGAAGTATAGATAGTATATTTATACATAATATATATACAGATACATAGTATATATAATACATATTATATAAATACATATATAAAATATACATATATAATAATATACATATATATAAATATAATATATATATAATAATATATATATATATATATAAAATATGAGGATTTTTGTGAATATCAAAATGGCACTAGAGCTATGTCGGGATGAGTGTAGCGTATTACAGGATTATTCGTGTTCGAGCCTTGAAGACCCTTTCCTCGTGAAAGTTTTCGTTTTATTTTATATAAAAACCCAAAAATATTTTTCTATTCTATTTTCCTTTTATATTTAAAACTTAAAAATAACCGTTTGTTAATTGTCGTATCGGCTCACCTTAAGTAAACAAACTATAAGAGAGGTTTAAGGAGTGAGCGGATAAAGGTCCAACAACTTTATTCGACCAAAAAGGAGAAGGTTTTTAAAACGCTTCGCGCTTACCCGCTCCTCCGCTTCTTTGTGCGTTTTCTAGAGAGCTACCATACACCTTTGATTTTCGGTTACCAAAAATATTTATCTTTCTTATTTTTATTATTTCTTTTCCTTTTGTATTATTTGAAAAATCTATAAATATTCTTCTCTATCCTCTTAATCGTTTAATTGTTATTCTCTCTACCATCTTATCCGATAATTCTTCAACATGTCTTGGTTTTCAAGGTGCTCGTGGTATGGAGGTCCGTTTAACAGTGGAAATTGTCGGCAATGTACCAATGTGAGTTTCAGAGACGAGTTCGTCCGTAACCCTGATCCTATTTCAAATAATGAAACACCCGATTATCCCTACCCACCTTCACAACCCCAAACATCTTCGTTCGACCAATTTCATTGTTTTGGATGTGGAGATCCGTTAGAAGATGGTGTACGTTGTCAACGGTGTACTTGCAAGTGGTCTGGATATGGTCTTAGAGAAGGATTTTGTTTGTTTTGCACTTGAAGAGATGGAAATTCATCCATTGATTCTCCTAATCTGAACTCTTTCAATGATCCTCCAAACGTTTTCACTCACGCTCCAAACGTTTTCACTCACCCTCCTAATCTGGAAATTCATCCATTGATTCTCCTAATCTAGATGTAGGAACGGCGCTCATTATGGTTATGATTGTCCACCACGGGTACCGCTTGTCTATGAGCAGGGTCCGTGCTACAATCAAAACTTTAGTGATAATTATTATCCATAAAATTCACCGAGTTTTTCACAACAATATCTTTGTTGTGAAAACTGTGGGGGTCCTCATGAAAGTTTTCAGTGTCAACCGATGAATCAAAACTACTTTGAGCCTAATTCTAACTATTCCGGATTTGACCAACCCTCACAATATCTCACTGATCAATCACCTCCTCAAAAAATGAGTATACAAGATATGGAGGATCTGAAGTAGCAGTATTTAGAGGAAATGCAAAGTATAATTAATCAAAATTAAATTAAAGATTATCGTAATGAGAGAATAGATATTCGTTATAGAAGGGAATGTGAAATTAAGATTGATGAGCTTAAGGGAAAATTTAATGGAATGAGTATTGAAATTAATAAAAAGAAAGAGCTTCGACAACTAGAGCAGGTGGCTAATCTTAGTACTTATACTACCGAGCCTTCGTGACGTTTTAATTCTTTTTATGATGACGATGATTACGAGGAGAGTACTATTCCTTTTAATGAAATTGTTTCTCAAATACCTCCGTCTAATGTATTGACCTCACCCTTTTATCCGACTTTGGAGTCTAGGACTCTCTCATCAGGGGGATGAGGATCTAAGCATTATTCCTGAAAAGATCTGACGAAGTAATAAAGCCTAGTGTTAACCTTTCCAATCCCAACGAGCCCGAGATAACATCCGGAGTGATAGTGAGTGTTTTCACCTTCGTGTAATGATTTCCTCCCATAACGTTTCTGAGAAAAATCCGTGACTTTCTCTAACCCTCGCTCTTTGATTCAATGATGAATTTACTTCGATGATGATGACCACAACCGGATGAGGACGTTCCGGAAGATAATGTTAAAATTTACTCGAACCCTCTTTTCGAATTCGATGACGAATATATCTCTAGTGACGTAAATCCTCTTTTTGATGAGGTGTTAGAGAACATCGAGAGTAAGGACTCTTATGTTTCTAACCTTGATGAGCCGGCTTTGCTTGTCACACCTCTTTCCAATGCTAATGAGGATGAGTGTTTCGACCCAGGAGGCGATTTTGATGAGATCGATGCTTTTCTAGATGTGGATATTTCTATAGATATTGAGAACGGTTATCACGATTCAGAGGGAGATATAATCTATCTTGAGAGTTTGCTTATTGATGACACTATCCCTAATCTCCCTCCTAAGGTGTTCTTAGATCATGACCCGAAGAACTTTCGGCCTCGGGATTTGGGAGAAATTCTTTTCTCCAACATATGTGAGATTACCCTTTGAGGATCGCCATTATCTTTCCCTCACATATGTATCCAAATTTTTCTTCCTTATTTCACCTATTCGGTGGATTCTTCTCTTCCTCTCTCCTCCGGAAGCGAGGATATCATTTTTGACCCCGGCATCTCCGCTTATAGTTTTTATTTCTTAGAGCCGGTGGCATATGAAAAGATTTGCTCTTCCACATGTTTTGACCCTAATATCACAATGATATGGGGTGAGTCAAGCTAGAAATTCGCACAAAAACAAGCGCTTTGTGGGTGGCAACCCATGCTTATCCCTAGTAGTATTATATTAGTATAATATTTATTAATAAGTGTGACGTGAAGAGGCTCGCCTCTTCCTTTCTTGTGTTTCGTGTTTTATGTTTTATGTCTAGGATTGCCCGGATTATGAAGACTCTCGTGCTCGTGGTTTTGTCCATCGTTCACTCGATCTTCAATCCTTAGCATGTTTATATATGGGAATCCGATATCCTAGATGTTATTGATTAACGTTTATCTATTAGCATAATTAATAAACGGCTTTAGATTTACGTAGAGACCCTTTTAAACGTTGAGGACAATGTTTAGTTCTAGTATGGGGGGATCTTTCGATTTGATCTTACTTGCATTTGCCTTGTCTTCACGTAACCCTGTTTTTCCACCAAAAATATGTGATTTTATGCCAATTTTTTTTTCTTTCAAAAATAGAATAAGTGTTTTGACACGTAGTTTTGCCTTTTTGAGAATAAATTTTGACTTGATCGAGCATGTTGCGCTCTAGCTTGCCCCTTAACTTATATAAATTTAAGCTTTTGCTAGTCTTTTATACAAAAAGCTTTAAAACGCGAATTCTAGCTTGAAAAAGCCAAGAGTTTGCAAGTTTCCATAATAGACTTTAAATATGCAAAGCTTGTTTTTATTAGACTAAGCATTCGCGGATCTTTTTAGTAAAGATTTTAAATTTGCGAAGAACGAAAAATGATAGAGTTTTATATAAGTTAGATGCTAAACGTGGAGTAGTTGGATCTCTTTAGAGCTCATAGAGGTTAATTGTGGCTTTTTGCTCCCATCAGCTTAATAAACGTTATATAATTGTTGAATAAATAAAGTTACTTTGGTTTTTGCGATTCTTAGTTTAAATCCCTTCGTAGAGATTCCTTCTGGTGAAATTAAGGTACACATCGAGGTTTTGTTAGTATTGTGGGGAAATAGGCTACCGATTTTTGACGGCTCGCTACCGTTGTCTAGGTAGTTAAAAGACCACAAGACTTGAAATTTGGCTAATAATAATAATATTAATAATGTAATAAACCGAAGCCGAAATAAGACTTTTGGATCATGGTCGGCTCGCATACCGATGTGACAGTCGTTTAAAGGGTGGAGGTAATAATAATAATAATAATTATGGGCTGATAAAAGTTTACTGCCTTTGGTCGATTCGTTGCCGATGTGGCAGTCTTCAAAAGAAGGCCCGTAGTAAGAATAATAAATCCGAGACTGATAAAAGTTCTGCTCTGGTCGATTCGCTCCCCGAAGGTGCAGCCCTTCAAATGTCAAGGATCTCATGGTCAAGAATAAGACTCCTGACCATGTTCCGGCACGCATACCGATTGGCAGTTGTTTAAAGGACGGGAGTTCAATAATGTTGTAATAAGTCAAAATAATAAAATAAAGCCAAATTTTGCTCCAGGGTAATCTAAAAAATACTCCCCGTCTCTCGGGACATAGTTATTTTTCGGATGAAATAAAAGATAATAACCCCTAAATCAAGCGAAATTAGAAACCTAAGTGGACCTTATTCTCACCATATCGGCCGTTTATGAAGAGATTTTAAACATGTCAATGGTCTAAACCAAACCGGGTTACTTTATATAATAAGGACTTAATTTATTTGTCACAATAATAAAAAAAACCTTCGAGGATTTAGAAGTAAGGAGCGAAAGTCCTATGCATACACAATTATCATTTATGAGTAGTGTTAGCATCTTAACTTGTATTTAACAATGATTTCGTTTTTAAGCTTAGTTTGGGGCAGGTGAAAAATCGAGGATGATGAATTTATCCTTTTAGTGTTTCTTGTTTCGTGATCCTTAAAGGTATAAATGTATGCATATAAAAATGGTAAAACAGGGGCTTTTCAAAACTAGTAATTTCTTAATCTCCTTAGATGAACACTTAGCTACTTTTTGAGGTAATTAGTCTAAGGGGGTTGAAATTTTTGGTTTTCTAAGTATGTATTTATGACATTGCGTGAGGACACGGCAATAGCGTAGTATGGGGGATTTTGATATGTGCTTAAACACATATAATTTATTTCTTATTATTAAGCTAAAAAGACCAATAATGAACGATAAATACATAAAAATGCATTGTATATGTGTGTTTTGTTAATTGTGTCTTGCAGGTAACGGATATATCAAAAATGGACAAAAACGAAGCCAAATTGGACAAAACCAAGCACGAGATTGGAAGAGCATGGGAAAAGCAAAAGCCGAAGGCGTATTCATTTTTAATGGGCCAACCCGTACCCGTTTAATGGGTCGGGTCAGCCATTAACTATTAATCCTTAAGCATAAAAATCATAAGCCTTATAATTACACAAGTCCAAGTCCATTAAGCCTAAATCCATTTCCTGGCCCAAGTCCAAAGTCATAAGCCCAATACCAAAACAAAACCGGGTCAAAGGTCAAAGTCAGAGTTATAACACCCAAGTCAAGATTACAGTTTACCTTTCTTCCCCCCCTCCCATTTTTTTACACAAACACACAGTAAATCAAATCCACTCCCACAAACAGCCCTTTGGCTTCTAGAACTCCTAACACCCTTACTCAAGCATGGCCACAATTGCAACCTATAGTCTTCTTGTGATAACGTGGAAAAGATCAAGGGCCAAGATATGATGATAGAAGTTCGTTATATCCAATGGACCATGATTAAAGGCTTGACGCACTTAGAAAGGTTAAACTTTTCTCCGTTCGCTATAAAAAGAGCATCTCACTCAGCTAAAAATTATCTACGAGTAGAGAGTAGTGTATTTTTAGAAGCTTTTTTAGCTTAGCTTTATTTTTAGCTTATTATTTTCTTTTTTAATGTAATTTCCCTTTCAAGCTGTAATCACCTTTTAATTAATAAATTTTAGTTTCTATTTAAACTGTGTTTTAATTCTGTTATTTAACTATTAACATATTGTTGAAACTAATTTATAAATGAAAATAATAAGAGCTCTAATAAGCTCTCTTAACTATAAGCTACTGCTTATTCATTTAAGCTTTGTTAAAAGCTTAACTAAATAAGCCTTTCACTTAAACAGTCTCAAAAAGTCAGTAAAAATCTTTAGGAAGAGAAGCCAAACCTGGAAGGGCTTATAGGTACTTTACCAGTTTATCTTTGATAAGCTGGAGCTTGTAGATAAGCCGGAGCTTGTAGATAAGCTTTAAGAGCAGTTTTAGTCCTTGTTTAAGCAAAGGACATAAGTAAGTTTCATTGTCTTATTTAGCTTAATTTATATTTTTTCTTATTTGTGCTTATTCTGTGCTTATTAATGTCTGCTTATGCTTATTCTGTCTTATTTTAGCTTATATTATCTCTCATTAAGATTAGTTTTATTTGAGTTTTATATTAAAACTGGCTATATCTTAGTTAAATCTGCTTATTTTTGTAGCTTATTAGATAAGTACTTATTTTCCTTAGAATTTGCTTAATTGTCTTTAATAGTGTTAGATTTCAATCTGTTTTCATCTAATTTAAGCTTATCATAGTCTGTCTTAGCTTATAAAATGGTCCTTAAAATTTAAAGGGGTGTTTGGCACAAGCAGTTTTAACCTAGTTAAGACTGCTAGGGTAGCTTTTGAGGTTCAAAACAGTTTTTATAAGCTCAATTTAAGTCTAAATGTTAGTTTTATTAAGCTTAGATTAGAGTTTGTTAAGCTTTGAAGTTTGATTTATCTTAATCTCAAGTCTGCTAGTCTAGGTGTTTTCTATAACAATTAATTTTTTAGATTAATATAAAGATGTCACATAAGTTACTTTTTGTGTTCCTAAATGAGATTTAAATGCATCTATTTCCATCTATATTGAATCAAATGGGTTTGGAAAATCCACTTTTGAAAAACTGTCAAGTATGGTTTAATACTTAAAAGCCCTTTATGCAAAATCTTTTAAGAGCACTCTTAAGCTTTAACTAAGGTAATTCTAGTTTAAATTTAGCATATTGTAAGCTGTTCTAAATTCTATATAAGTTTCTAATGTTCAAATAAATTTGTTAAAAGTCTTAAAAGTTAGTTGCAAATAGCCATTTAGCTCAAAAAGTCATAATCAAATGTGATGTATGCATTCTGTTTTAATTAGGATCTTTAGCTTATATAGTTGTTTAATTAGCTTAAGTTTAGTTTGAATTTGCTTATTGAGTCAAGGTATTAATCTGTTTTCAGTTATTAGCTTATGCATAGTGCTTTTTAGTCCTTAATTGTAGCTTAAAAGTAGTGGTGTAAGCCTTTTTTAAGTGAGTTTTAGAGTCTGATGTCTTAATGGTTTTAGTTGTTTTCAGCTTATTTTGTCTGCTTATTTTTAATCCTAAGTGCTTAATAGATCTAGGATTAAGTCTGTTTTAGCTTATTTACTTTGTCTTGTTGCTTATTCAGTCTTAAAAAGCCAAAACAGTTTTAACTTAAATCTTATCAATTTTCAAGCTAAACTGTCAGTTTTAGAATAGCTTATTCTAGCTTATTTTTAAGATCTGGAAAAAAGTTCCTTTAGTAAAGTTTCTTATTTAAGCTTATAGATTAGCTTTTTTCAAAAAAGAAAATAAAAAAAAAATATTTTTGTAAAAAGGTAGGTCACAGGACTTGAACCTGCGACCTCACCTTCACTACACCAACACCTTAACTAGTAGATCCCTTAGGTCTTTTCTGTTTAGTATTATAAATAAATTCCTTATATGCTTTAATTCAGTTATAGCTTATTTTGCTTATTTGATTTTTACCAGCTTATTGGCTTTAGCTTATTGTCCCGTTTTTCTTTTATTAAACCTTAGAAGCAGTAATTAGAATTTTTATAAATTTTCTCAAAATTTTTTAGGATTAAGTTTAGTATTTTTAATCTTATTTTTAGTATTATTTAGTTAAAAAAATAGTTTTAAATAGTTTAAAAAGTCAAAAAAGATAATTTCTGTGTTATAAAAAACAGTTTAATGCATTTTTGTTTAAAAATTTGCATTTTGAGCTTTTAGAGTTTTAATTTGTCAATTTTAGTTAATTAGTTAGTTTATTTTAGTTATTAATAAGTTTTTAATTGCTTTAAATGTCGTTTGATTTTTAAGTTGCCTTAATTCTTAGATTAGCGTGCCTTTATGTGCTTTCCCTTTGCGTTATTAGATTTAGAATCCAAAACCAAAACTTAAATGATAATCAAGCTCGATTCGCGACATGAACGTGAATTTTCATCACCTCTCACCCGAGAGAACGATAACCGTTATTATTACTTATTATTCTTCCAAGAATATTTTATAATACTTTTGCTTATGTATATGATTAAATATATATATAACTATAATATATAGATTATATAAATGATTTTTGTGGAATAATCATGTACCCTGGTGAGTGAATGGTGGTGTATCAGGTATATCACTTCTAAGAATCATCATCATGAAAGGAGTTGGTGAAATACTGGTAGTAGTGTATATGATTTGATGATGGAATCCTCCGAAGTCAAATCTCCGTGTCAGATGCGGGTGGTAATCAGGTGATCGGTATAATAAGGGAGTTGGTATAGTAGGTGAAAACAAATAGGTATCTCGTAGTAATCAAAGTGGTATCAATATAGGAGTAGATGGTCACATGGTGTATTGTCAAGAAAATGTAGGGATAGAGCCAAACAAATAAACCGTACCAGCTGTTCCCCACACTCTCCACTAACGAATATGATGAAACTGAGATAACGAAAATAGCCATGACCTGCACAAGCAAAAGTTTATATAAATTTCCTTTATATCAACCATGCATGATGTAGAAAAAATGAATGAATGAATGGGTAAATGAATGCATAGATGAATGATGATGAATGGCCCTCAATGCGTATGACAAGATGAAAGTGCAATATAATATATAATATCATTATACTTTGTTTACTTCATAACATTGCGTGAGGACACTGCAATACCTTAGTATGGGGGATTTTGGTATGTGCTTAATTACACATACCATTTTCCATTAAAAACGGACTTAAATGACCAAAAACAGACAAAAACTGCCAAATATGTGTTTGTTTTGCATTTGTATTGTGCAGGAAACGGATATTCAGAAAAGGACGAAAAAACAAAGCCAAAAACGACAAAACTGAGCACGGAATGGAAAAGTGTGAAAAGACGAAGCAAAATCAAAGCCAAAGAGTCAATCAAGCCAAAAAGTCAACAGAAAAGTCAAAGTCAACCCCGACAAAGCCAAAGTCAACCCCGTGAAGCTGAATCAGGAAAATGTAACTTGAGGGACCAAAAGTGCCAAGTTTTAAAGTTGTGTAGCATGGTGATAAAATACAAGGACTGAATTTGCAATTCTAGTAAAATATAACTTGAGGGGGCAAAACTGCCAAACCCCTCAAGTTGTATTAACCAAGGACTTCCTATGTAATCAACATATATGAGTTGGAGGGCTTAACCTGCCAACTTCTCAAAGATGTACCACACAAGGACTTTTACTGCAATATCACATACCACCTTGAGGGACCAAATTGGACAACCACCCAAACCTTTCCCTTCACCCCCAAAATTAAAAATGATGAACCCTAACCCTAACCCATTTTCCCGCCAAGCTCAAACTCCCACTACAGGTCACGGGATACCCTTTCCCTCCCCCCAAAACACTCAATCTCCTTCATCTTTTTACCCTGCAACTCAATTAACCAGTGGGTAAGACTTCACCTTCACCTCCACTACCACCCTCATTGCCAAGTTGGCAATCTCACATTATTCAAAGCACAAATCGAAGGCTGTGATTGTTTTTAAAGAAGCACAAGTTGATATTAAGGGTCTAGATAAGAGTTTGGGTTCCCTCTCACACAACAAAAACATCTCAGCTCTCTCTCTCACAAAGAAAGCACATGTTGAGGACCCAAGATGAAGGATTGAAGAACCATAGAAGAGCTCATAAGGACTATAAATACCCAAGCCAAGACACAAGAAAGACATCAGCTTTTTATCTTAATTTCCAGTTTAATTTTGTACGAATTTTAAGTTGTTGAGTTTATTTCAGCTTATTTCTTAAGCATTGTACTCCTTCTCAGTTATAATACAAGTGAAATTTCAAGTTTTAAGTTTTTGAGTTATATTTTCCATTTATTAATTATATAAATCATAAAAATCAAAAATATAAGTCTGTCAAAGCAAGGAGCATAGCAAATTGTGGATGGCTATGGTTTTAGAGCTCCATGGGGAGCATTAGGTGTGTTTGTGATTGCTGAATTCATACAGGAAGCTTAAGGAGCTTGTAAGTTCCTTTAAGTTCAATTTTATTCAAAATCAACTGTAGCATTGCTTATTACTCTGTATTGGTGCTTATCCTTGCTTATTTTGTCTCTTTTCAGCCTTATATGTCATATATTTGCATTTGAGATCACCTTAGTTAGTTAAATCCAAGTTAGAGTTAAAACTGCCTTCATTGTGGTTAAAACTGCTTATTAACTTATCTAATTAATAAGTGCTTTTCAGTTTTTGTATTATACTTATTATGCTTTAAAATTGTTAGTTTTCTATCTGTTAATAATAACACAAGCTTAATTCATCCTAAACTAGTGTAAAATTAAAATAGGAAATCTTAAAGGGGTGTTTGGGATAAGCTGAAAATGGGTCAGTTTGGTTAGTGTAATGGGTTATGGTCTTTTAGTCAGTTTTGACTAGCAATAATTAGTGTTAATTAAGAGTTTTTATAAGAGGTCAAGTGTCAAAACCATCTTTTGAAGTAATTTGTGCTTATGGTTTAACCTGAGGGAAATTTGTTTCTCAAAAGCTATTTGATTAAGCTTTTTGAAAATCTATTTTTTCTGTCTTTGTTTGAGCTTGGTTTTAATACTAAAAGAGTAGTCAAGTTTCATTTTTTACTTTCCTTGTCTCATTTTAGCATCTGTCTAAAATTTTCAATAAGTAACTTAAGTTAAAACTGTCAAATTTCAGATTAAGTTTTAAGTTAGTAAATCAGTAAATTAGCCTCTAGTTTTTTGTGCACAAGCTCATTAGGATCTTGTGCTAACCTGTTTGTAACTTATTTCTACTTTTGAGCTTATTTGGTGGCTTAATGGTAAGCCTGCAATAAGCCCCTTTCCAAAGGCAAAAATCTCCCCTGGTGCAAAGCAGTGTCTTTAAAGACACTGCATTTGTCTCATTTATAGGATTGAGTTTTAGATAAGCACAGTGTTAGGAAGCCCTTAAGCCCCTCATTAAGCTTCTATAAGCTCAAGCTCTAGGTCAGACCCTAGATACCTTAATTTTAAGCCTGAAGTAAGCTCTTTAGTCATGTGTGTATGCAGTTAAGAATTGGAAACTTAATTGTTTGCTATGGCTTATTTGTTGAATTTTAGTGCTTAATCTTGTGTTTACTAGTCCATTAGGTGTAGGTAACCATCATTGTTTGCTTATTTTTAGTTTCCATTAGCTTATAAGCTATTAGGTGTAGGTAACCATCATTGTTTGCTTATTTTTAGTTTCCATTAGCTTATAAGCTCTTAAAAGCCCCAACAGAAATAAGCCATAAGCCTGAACAACCATATCAGGCTGTTTAGCTCAATATGGGAGCCTTTTTTTCTTGCTTATTTTTCAGTAGAGCCTAGACTCTCTTGGCTTTTATAGAGAGCCCATAAGCTCTTCTGCAAGCCCCATAAACCTCAAGCCTTAAGACACATTTTTGGTTGCTTAATTCAAAGCCATAAGTAGCTATTTCGACTGTTTTGCATGCTAGTGTAGGTCCATAGCTTATCTTTAATTTTATGGCTTATTGGCTTATCCAAAGTGCCAAATTTTGATTCCTAGTTGTGCATTGTGCTTGTGTAAATATCTGTCATTGCTTATTGTCCTTTTTTTTCTTTAGCTTAATTAGTTAAAAATCCAAAAAAAGAAAAAAAATATAGCCATTTAGTCATATAGCATTCTGTCTGTCTTTTCAGCCTTTTTCCAGCTTATTTATAAGCTTTTGTAAAAACTTGTAGTTATAAAAATAGCTTATTTTTATGTCCTTTTTAAGTTTGTAAAAAAAATTTGAAAAAAAAAATAAAGGGGAAGCTTGGAAGTCAGGGGTGAGCTAGGGCTCGAACCCCCGACCTCAACAAGCCTCAACCCTTATAAACCCAACACCACTACCGCTGTGCTACAATAGCTCATCCGGTAGTGGTTTGTTGGATTTATTATTTAAAGCCACTTTGGCCACTTATGCCTATAAGCTGTTTGGGCTTATTCAACAGCTTATTTGATAAGCTGGTTTCCCCAGCTTATTTTTCTTAGGACTGTCATGCTTGTAGCTATTTTGTGTAATTTTTCTAGAATTTTTTGTAAACGTTTAGTATTTTTTATAATTTATTTTGTTTAAAAACTTTCAAAAATCATAAAAAATAAAATAAAAGTCAGAAAATAATAAACTTTTAAAAAAAAAATATTTTGTCATATAGTTTCTAGGAAAAATAGTTGTTTTCTTGTAGGGTCATTTTTACAAAATTTCACTTTTTAAAGAAC